>WURT03035473.1:0-15035 GCA_009936505.3 Holothuria glaberrima
GCTTGTACTAATAAACACTAAAGTCAAGGGACCCTGGTTGCAGGTTTGAGCTTCAGCACCATTGGTGCTCTAGTTTACCAAATGAAGACTGTCACCAGACAGGTACACTTAGACATTACATGAAACCTGTAGTAGCACCCAAAATGAGATTTAGGGGTGATTTTCATTTCCAAAGGGTGTGGGCCAAGGAAAAAGTATTTTAGACTTTGTTTGAACAACCAAAGCATCTTGCCGAGGTTTATCATATTTTTATTGATTTTTCAAAAATTAAGGCTATAATCTGTTGGTGCGAACATCAAGCAAAATACTGACTTTCCGACCAGAGGTTGGGTTTTGCACTATTCGGTGGTAGGTGATTTGAGTAAGGGCGATATCACATAATGAAAATTAGACTTCTGCTCTGTAGTTTCTTTTGCATGACATTAATTTTTAGGAAGAGGCAGATTTCATTATTTCAATGAATTGTTCTTTAGGAAGGGGCAGACTTCATATTTCAATGAAACGGCAGTTTGGAGCTTTATAGCACGTGCCCCTAAATTGGTGGTGGCGTAAAACTTACTCATCAAAGCGTTTCCTGAGTAATCCAATTTTGATAGGATTACTAGCTCCGAATGATGTTGCTATCATATCTATATCAAAGTCAATGAATATAAGAAAGAAATCCCCACCAGAAAATTAAGTAGATGAATCATTGATAATCTTATCAGCTTTTAGTAGAGGTCGCAGAGTATTTATATTATTCTTTCTTTTAAACCACCTTCGGAATAGCAACTGCCTGGAATTACTAGATGACGGGTTGGGTTTGGATGTATTCTGAAATGGTCTAATGGCTAACAAACATGACTAGGTGTGTATTTGTGTTGAACTATGAAGTACAACATACATGACTAGGTGTGTATTTGTGTTGAACTATGAAGTACAACATACATGACCAGGTGTGTATTTGTGTTGAACTATGAAGTACAACATACATGACTAGGTTTGTATTTAACTTAGCACAACATACGTGACTAGGTTTGTATTTAACAAAGCACAACATACGTGACTAGGTTTGTATTTTAATAACTAAGCACAACATACATTACCAGGTTTGTATTAAACTAATCACAACATACGCTACAAGGTTTGCATTTAACAAAGCACATCATACATGGCTAGGTTTGTATTGAACTCAGCACAACATACATGACTAGTTTCGTATTTAACTAAGTACAACATACATGACTAAGTTGTATTTTAACAAAGCACATTTGATTATCTAATTCACTTACCACCCCTGTCACTACAGGAATGTAATTTCTCAATGTTGGCTTGGTGGGAGCCAAAAAAGGGAAAAAGATTCAAAAAATGAGCAAAAGGGCTTAAGCCAGAAATTAATGCTTATAACTGTCATTCATCTCTGGCAATGAAACAAGAGCTTTAGGGTGACTTAATTGAGCAAGAGTTGAGAAAACAGATGTAGCTCCCTTGGAAAGGATTCAGGCATTACCAGTGTTGTTCTGCAGTACATAGGGATGTTCAATAGTAATATGTGTGTGTTTAGTAGGGCTCACATATTCACAAACCTTTATGTAAGTTCTTTGAATTTTTACCAGCCAGACTTTATGGTGTGGATCTGTTTGTTTATATACATGGATTTGCAAAAGTGTCTTTAAAGGAGCTATGACATCCCCCCAAACCTGTTTAGTAGTGTGATTTAGAAGTACCCCTTTAGTTCTAAATACAATTGGTAACTGCACTTTGACTGGCATCCATTCAAACAATATAGCTCCACTCTGGTTGGTCAATGATGACTTATACGGTCAGCTGTGTTTCCAATAAAAGTCACACACTGTTGTGTGTCAATATGCCCTTGTGCAATTGCAACTCAGTGCAGGCTACCGTGACTCTGCCTTGGAGGTGTACTAGACAGGTGTTTTTGTTTAAATTGGAGGAGGGGCTAGAAGTAAATTTAGAAGGGAGAATGTCAATGGACTGGGGTGAGATTATAGAGCCTTTATTTGGTTTGAATTATAAGGAGTCTTCCATTGTTGTCATCATTTTCACCAGTGAACAAAATGAAGCCTCTTTTTTTTTGGGGGGGGGAGGATGGGGGGGGGAGTACCTTTAAGATATACTTTGAAAGACGTGAATAATGATTAATGTCAGTGGTGGTCATTCAGTAAATTTTGAAGAAATGTTTATGTCCTTTGACCCTTTCCCCTAAAGTATATATTGTACTCAGGTAAAAGTTATGAAAACTGGATAATCCGTTACAACTCTTTATTTCATTTTGGCAGACACCTGGAAGGATATGGAAAGGAAAGAAGATGCCTGGTCCGATGGGTAACAGGTGGAGGTGGTCTAGATGCTTGAAGGTGAGGGTAGTGTTTACTTTCTTTGGCATTGAGAGTTCAGTAATGATAGTGTAAAGTGCTCAAAAATGAAATTTTTGGAAGTATTAGAAAAATTTTTGTGCCTGTTGGTGTATTTGAAGATAATTATTCTTCTAACATTTTGTTACCAAGGATGTTTTCGATGGATTCAGTTTATATTTGGTTCAAGAGGTTGTATTTCCAGTCAGAGAACACCTTAAACCAAAAAACTGCTGTCTTATTTATTGTAAAAAAAGACAACTTTTGTAATTTTAGAGAGAGGTTCTTGTCAGCAAAGTTCTTGTCAGCCTGTGGGCCTTTTGTTAAGGTCTGTTCACAACTAGGAAAGGGGTACAGGGTTGGGAGGGAGCATAAGCAGAGCCTTCCAAACCACACAATTTGAAATATTCAGTTTTTAAAGAGAGATTACGTTGGAAGTTTGATTGCTGTGCTACAGAACCCTGAAAATATTAATTGACCAGGGGGGAGGGTATTTTTTGAACCTTAACCCACAGCCTTTTGCCTTCCCAGCTTATGCTTGTTAAGTGTCTAACTGTACTAACATAAAAAAGGCTTGCTTATGTCTAAAGTCATGTTTATATTTTAAAAACCATTTACTCTCAAAAAAGAACAAGAGATTGTGGCAAAATTCTTATTCCTTGTGAGAACTGCGTTTTCAGGATTTTACTCATTTGTAATGTCTTCAAATTTTTTAAAGAAAATTTAATTATTTTGGTCATTTTTGTCTTCCCCTAGATCTGGAGAATTAATACCAAGTACAACATAATCTTTGTTAATGGCAATATTCCTGGCAGCAAGGGGGGATTTGTCAAAATTAAAGATTCCTTGATGAATGACTTTGAGAGCAATCCTCCAGCATTCCCAACTCATTTCCCAGAGGATAATGAGGATATCCCAGAAGAACTTTATGACAGTGAGGTCCATCAGATGCATGATGAAAGTATTGTTTTTGAAGTGGAAGAGGAGGAGTAAAGAATTTTTGTGCTGAAGGGCTGATCATGTACTTACTGACCTTCAGATTTACATGCATACTTGGCTTGGGAGTCTCCTATGTGCTTCGATTTGGTAACCTCAGTTCTTCCAGTCACGACCCTGTATGGAGTTGCAAATCCTACAGTTATGTCATAACTAAGGCAGGAACAAATTTCACATTAGCTGTAAACCGTTGGTTACTAGCCTTCAAGTTGGTCTACACAACAGGATTGTCAACAGTTCCTGAACTGAACTGATAATGTTGGAGATTGTAATGGTCAACAAAAGTAAAAAGTTGTGACTGAGGAAAAAAATGTACTAAGCCAGAGTTGTGTTACATTGCTTTATTAGAACCTGCAACAGAAGACAAAGCATTTTAAATCCAAAATATGATGTTTGTGCATATATTTGACAGTACCGTATACACCCAGGAAGTCATGATTCCATGAGAAGTGGAGTTGCTACTTGACCCCTGGCCAGCAGTCATATCACTGAAGTAGAGTTGAAAGGGGCATGCAGGCTAGACTGGAGGTTCACTAAATCGAAGGTCCCCTTGGATGAATGAAAGTCTCTTTAATAGAAGTATGGTTAGGATTTGGGTTAGGTACATGAAAAGGTTTAGGATTAGGCTTGGGATTATCCTCAGGTAAGATTAGTATTGGGGTAAGGATTATGGTTTGGGTTAGGTTTGAATTTAAAGTAAGATCTTTGATCTATTTGAACCCTGCCCTAGTTAAGTAACCCACCCAGGCCTATTACACACATAGAGATGACTGTGGTTTTGGTAGTGATGTGTTTGAAGCAAGCTATTTTAGACTCTTGAAAGAAACCATCTTTATAGAATCAGAGTTCATGGAGATGTTTTGTGAAAGACTTCTAAATAATCTGTTTTCTAAGCACCTTTGTAAAGTGATAGTAGGGCTTTTTGACACAAGTGGAAAGGGTCGACTTTTTTCATTCTGGTCAAATATGAACATTATTTGGGATTAAGATATGCTCCCTGGATTGTTCACATGCCTGCTTTAGTTAGGTTCTAACTTTAAAGGTAATGTTTCCACTTATTGAAGGTCATACTGAGAGCTTCCAATACATGGGTATTACTTATAAATGCCAGACATACCAACTTCAAAAACAGAATACTTTAATTGAATGTTTTCTGTAAAGTTTATAAAGTTTTTTAGAAGGCTGATCCAACAAAGCTGTTGGAAGTTAGTAGTTGTCTGTTTAAACTGCATAACTGCTAAATTAACAAGCATTCCTAGATAAAACATCATTGTATGTGCTGTTATTTGGTGTGAAGTTTTCTCAAAACTTGCTAGGTGACCCCCCTTCACTTCAGATTAAAAATTCCTGCATATGTGGATGGAAAGTCAAACCATAATATTGGGCATACACCTATGGGCAAACCATTTTTGAAAAGTGGATGTGACCACCAATAATTCTTACAATTACTGGACATGTCATCATAAATCTGCATGACTTAAGAGGTAAAAATAGGAGTTTTGACTCATACATTTCATATAACATGGTTCATGTTGGTAATGGTCAATCATGAGGTCAATTATGGTTTTGATAAACTTCTCAAGTTACAGATGAAAAAAGAAGTTGCATTGATCACCGTGAATGTACTTGCTGTAATGTTTCCCTAACTTGGCTGAGTTACTTTCCAATGACATAAAAATTGTTTGAAAAGTTTCTAGGCCTTGTAATTGCAATCTGTAAATCTACGATAATAAGGAATGTTGTTAGGAATGAAGTATGTGAGATTCATGGACTGATGTTAATGAAGAGCAAGACAAAACAAGCATTTAAGATCATAATACAATGTATTTATTTCAAGTTATCACAAACCATTTATTGTTGTGTGTTTAGAGTAAAAAGTGTTTTATCTTAAATATACACAATAGTGACAGAAAATAACAAACACACCTTTTTTACTCTCCAAATAAAGCACAAAATGTTTTTGAGGAATGTACTTGGAAAACATACAATTTGGTATAATGAAAGTGGTCCCAAAAACAGAAATATACAACTCCCAAGGCTCTAATGGTATACATAAAAGGCAACTGGTATTAAAGAAGTCCCGATAGTCGCATTTCATTTACAATACAAACATTTGAACATGAAGTTTCGGAGAGTAACCGAGTACTGTTCTAAGAGATCTCATTCTGGAGGCACTGGAGAACTCCATGCCCACTTTGTAGAAGGATTTATATTCTGAAATTCCTTTTTAATTTTAGTGGGTGTGCCTAGATTAAATATTTACATCAAGAGAAGTAACTTTCGATCAGTAGCAACAGCCCAATCAGTTATGGCATGCAAAAGGAAAAAGATTGAACCTGGAGGATATCCCAGTAGTAGCCAAACTTTTCCATTGTGGGTTGTCCTTAGTTTAACACAAACATTTCAACACTAGATCTTCAAAAGGTAGCATGGCCGCATTGGTTAAGCCACTTGAAAGAAGGGCTCCTTATATGGAGAGTCCCCATTCAAACCCCTGATGCTGGCTTTTGGATTTTCTCAAGTATTTAGGTTGGTATGAAATAAAAGTAGCATCTTAATAATCTGGGGATCCAGTCACAGCACAATGGTAAAGGAGGAAGACTAAAATGCTGGAGGTTGGCGGTTCAAAAACAAGCTTGATGATGGATAAGCGATGCAGGATGGAGAGGTGTGAGAGGGCAGGGAGGAGGACCTCCAACCTGAAACTTTAGATTGCTTTATTGTTGCTTCTTGCATGAAGTTCAAGGTTAAAGTCACTTTGAAGTCATGTCAAGCTCAAGGAATCATGTACACTACAACCGTGGCACAGAACATTAGGTACACTATAGGTATAGGGTTCAGTGGACCTTCAAATCGTCACACCTCATTGAACCCCACAAAATAAGTATACCTTGCGTTCTGTACCACCGTCACCCTCTTATATGGAAGGGACACTTATGAATGCCCTATTTTGAGTAGAACCTCTTGTTACTGTTGGGCAACACAAGCCATTTTTCAGGTTCAGCAGAGGCAGGCAAGAGGGGTGTACACATCAAGTACATCATTATGTGGGGTCAAAACATGGAATCTTGAAAGCACTCACAAAACAATGTTTCAGTTTTAATGCAAGTGCCCCATATTTATTACACATGGCAATGCCAGGCACCCATTATGCCACCAAAACCACCCAGCTGATTATATGAGCTTGAAAAAATTTCTCTCAGGCAAGGAATCACTGGGCCTCGTGGTTTTATTTCCCATTTTTTTGGTGTAAGACAGAGAGAATAAAAACCTAAGTATATTCATAAAATTGCAAAAAGGAATATGATGGAATGTAAAGCTGATAATGCCAATAAAACTTTTATTTCAACTTCTTGTTTAAAAACAGACCAATCTCCTTGAATATCCAATTTATTAGAGCAATGTACGGCCTCTGATTTCTATGGCTAATGCCAAAGATATAAGTATTGATCTCTTGGAGTTACAAACAAAAAATGTGTATGACGGGAGACCAATTAATAGGAAAACAGGGACACAAGAAGAACATTTGTGCCAAAAAAAAAAGTGTTCCTGGTCGTGATATACACAGTTTACTCACCATAGTGATTACAAATAGTATTTCCACAGCTGGAATGACAAAACTTATTGCACTGATGGTCTGCCAGAAGCCTGATGTGGTAAATATGGCTTAAGGAAGTATTTTTTTGCTTTTTATAATAATTTAATTGATGCTTTTAGCACAAGCCCCTAATTGACCACCCATCTTTCTGATGTCGGCTAAATTTTAGTGGACAATGTCGGTCAGAATTTGAACAAGTGCCCTCAAAATAAACTTAATCATATTAATCCATCTATGGAAGTGATATTCAAAATCTGTTACTCTCAATATTGAAACAGAAAATTCCCAAATTTTTAAAATCTTCTTTACCCAATACTATACTCTAGTTTGGCATTACATATTGAGCCACTCCACCAGAAAGACATTTGTGCAGAGAACTGATTCATGTAACACGAATTAGGCGTGGGCCTTCCTCTGGGTATTCCCGCCAGCGTTTCCTTCTGGATGCCTTGTACTCTTCAACCAGATCACTAACTTTGTCAAATGATGTTGTCTGTCAAAGAATGATTAAAAGCAAGTGAAAAAAGATCAATGAAGTAACTGGCATTAGGAAAATATTGGCCACAATGAAACTCTAAAAATTTTGAAACATGGGCATAAATGATAGATCATTTTTCAAGAAAGTTGAGCCACTTTTGCCCTGGTAGTAATCTGTAGTTATACTCCAGAAAATGGCACAAGATCTTTCAAACATCTTCCTGAGAGGGAGAAGACATGACCTGAACTTTGGAGGGGGGATGGGAGGCAGCTGAAGCTACCCAGCTAGCATGCCTATGTTCCATGTTTTGGAATGATTCTTTCCAATTCCTGCATGATATGGTTGATATTTTAACACACGGGGACAGCAACATACCAAGTCTTTGGTTATTTTAGATGTTTTGATCTTAAATAATTTGAAATAGTCCACAAGTCCATTTTAGAATGGGCAGAGAAATGTTTTTGAAAGCTGTTCAATCATTTGCCACAGTAACAGGTAGAATACCATTGAAGTAGTGTTTTACAATAAGACGGTAATCACACTTTTGGCACTAGGAGCAGTGGCCTTGGAGAAAACAAAAAAAAAAAAACCGGTAATTTGAGTAGAACAAGAGTGATATCACAAATTTTTGCACAATCTACCATTTCAAATTGAGTGAATAAGCTTAAACATTTCATATCTCAGCTCAAGAATGTCCAGTGAAAATGGGAGTTGGACCATGTGGATCAATTTTCCAAACTTTGTAAAAAATGTATTTTCAAAATTTTAGCCTTTGGGGGTATACTTTTAGTTTCAAGAATGAGTGTGAAACAAGAACATACATGTGTAAAAGAAACTTCAAAATTTTCAGCAAACAACCTTCTAGACTTATGGGATATGTGAAGAGGAAGAGAGATGAGGCTAGACAGGATGGCAGTAATATGGTTTTAATGTCGCGAAATAATTGATATCCACAGCTGCAGTAACTTATAACCTGCTTAATGCACTCATCGATTGAATGACGCACCCCACTACCCATGGGCATGGTTAGTTAAATTTATGTGGGTCATTGAAAAATGGCAGTGTGATTCACATCTCCGCAATTGTGCCAATATTGTCAGTCACTAGAGTGACAAAAAGGTGAGTCATGCTACCTCAAATGTCAGTCACTGTACTGACCAAGGGATGAAGGATTTATTTAAAGAAGACCAACAGGAAAAGGATGAAATAAATCCACAAGGAAAACTTCACAAAGTCTAACATTTAAGTGGTTTATTATAAGACAAATATACCTTTGGGTTAAGCAAATAGAGGACTTCAGTGATTCGCACCATTTTACCATGTCTTCTCTTGGAGTAGAAATACCTCTTGTCATCGATAATTCCATTTGTATCTCCCACTGATGAATAAGTGAAAATATTTACACATTTTAACAGAAAATGAGGATTATAAGTTTCAGTTACTGACTGACCAGAAGTGTTTGCATTGGGCTGCAGGATCACATATTCCCACACCTTTCTCAAAGATCCCACAAATTTTGTGCAGCCAATTCTGCACCTGTTGGGGAAACTTGTTTGGAAGGAGTTGGACTTTTTATTTTGCAACTTATTGAGATCCCCTCCTCTGAACCAAACTGCCCCCTAAATATTCTGGAAGGGTTGGGGAAATTGCCCCTCAAATTATGAGACCTAGTGCCAACACTGTTGACAAGTGCAAACAATCACTTCTTGGCATGTTTTGTTATTAAGTATTGAATTCTATGGAAGGCCAATGTACATAGCATCAAAACTGTGAAGAAATGACAGAGGCAATTTCAAAATTCCATGATATCACCTTCTGTCCCAACAGCTTTGGTAGGTCATACTTGTGGGCATTTAGGGAAATTATACATAATTTGTAAACAGGAGGTACGAAAGAGAACTATTGACGTACTTTTTCACCTTAATTGAAAAAATGCATTTTTGAGTTTAATTTGGTTACACTTTCTGTACTTAGTTTGACTGTTGGTACTATTATGATAATCTGTATCTACCTTCTCCTTTGTGATGAGCAGGGGACGGATTAAGCTGCATTGCATTGTAGATTTCAAATCAAGGTTTCCCACAAAAGCAATGCATAACTCAACGATGCACAGTGCAGAAATGAAACATGGTGAATTAGCACAGTTTGCTAGTCAAATTTTGTGTTCTAGTTTTTTCCCCTCTTGATGAGAGCACCACTCAACTCTCCCACACCTACAGTTATTTACTCACTCCCCCACAACTGTAGTTACTTACAGTACTGGGACTTGTATTTCACAACTAGGGAAGCTGACAAAAACTAAAATGACGTGGACCACTCACCAGCATCATCCATATGCAGACCAACAAATAGCATGTGTTCTGCACCTTCCTCATCCAACTGACCTACATATCTCACAGTAGCTGTCCTTAAATCTGATGGCTTCATTCCTACAAAACAACATTAATAATATAGACTTACATACACGCAGTTTCTGGTAGACAATGCCTGAAGAAATATTTCAGACTTATAAAATACAAAACAATGCACAGTTACTAAGAGATAAAATGTGGAACTAGCATCAAAAGAAAGCAGTTGCAAAAATTATGAGTAAGATGACACATTCTAACAATAACATATGTTACTTACTGCACCTATAAATGTTGGGTAGGGGTGCGTAAACTCCCGCCATGCGGGCCATATAGACCACTTCATTAACCCAGCCTGCGAGACAGCTCAAAATGCAATTTTTTGAAGTCATGAAATATTTGTTTGCAATCCATTATTTAACCAGCTTCCCATTTGCGAAATTTCACTCACATATAATTGATAAATACCCTGCATGATACTAACTGTAAGTAAAGCCTAAAGGGGCCAAGTAGCCTACATCACACACTAAATGCCTTGTAGAATGCATCGAGCTGACTGGCATTTGAGTACTTGTCTGGCCTGCAATTGATCTGTCAATGAGAAAATGGCCCCAGATAAGAAAAAGGTTCCCCTTCCCTGATGTGGGGAGTCAATTCTCAGAAGTTTTTTTTTTTTTTTTGAAATATTGACACTATGAATATTTAACTAAGTGTTTCAAACATTTATAGTATTTACCAACAGGCTTTCATTTTAAGCCAAAATGGTTAATGTTCTTAGATTTGCAGTGTGGCTCACAGACCTACATTCGTGATGATCACTGAACATTGACACAAGATGAGAGCTAGCACTGACATTCATGGTCAAAGATCAGGCACTATGCTGTCTTCATGAGAATATCCCCATAATTCATATTTTCCTTAGTGCTTGAACCTCAACAGCTCTAAAAAAACTCTCTCTTGGGTATAAACTGTGGACATATGTTGAAACTAACTTGTCCTTATAGCATTATGGCAAGGTCCAATGTGCAGAAATTTCGTTTTGGTGCAGCTCCAAAGTTCTGTAATCAGCTATACCAGACAATTCACTCAACTTAGCACTACAGCATTTAAGTTTTATGTTATGTACAGTTTTGAATATTAATGCTAATAAAAGTGACACGATATACTTGCCATTAAATTATACTACCGTTTCAGAGATTTATTACTTCACAAATAATAGAACTTCGTAAATACAGCTGCTCGTGAATATAATATTTGCTAGTTTGTTAATGACCACCCATCTAGAGGCAAGTTCTCAACAACTATGTGATTTATCAGTTTTTGTCATGAATTAGTTTATTACCCTCATAAATATGTGTAATTAAAGTAACAGCCTGTAAGCTAACAAAGGAGTGAGTAACCTAATCAAAAGTTCTGGTAGATATTTACAAACCACCGGTTTGCAAATTAGCTACTATACTATGCCAGAAGAAATTACAACATTTACTTCATTTTCTAGGTTTCTACACAATTACCTAACTGCATAAAGTCAATTTTTGTCCATTAACTGAGACAAAAAGTAAAAATCATTAGGCACTTAAGTTGATTAAACCACTTATTCTACCATATACAAAACAGAACCTAACAATACATCAACTACATTCTGGATTTTTTTTTTCTTTTGACTTGTCTTGTATGATTAAACCAGTGTTTCAGATGATATGGGACAAATACTTTGATTTACTGACCAAAACTACTACTACTGACTATGTCAACTATCAATTTAGAAACACCAGTGAGCCCTCACCCTGTCAACTACCCTTGCTCCCACTTCAATATTAAATTAATTCCTATCAATTTACTCTAATGCTTCACTCTATCAAGTTCCTCACTCACACTTCCATACTCAATGACTTTATATCAATGTAATGACACTAGCAGGCCCTCACCCTGTCATTTTCCAATGTTTCGATTTCATCTTCGATTACATCATTGACTTCAGTACAACAGACTTTCCATCACTTAAAGACAGACAGTCATCACCCAAAAGTACATTTTTGGTGTGGGGGTATCAAAATTCTCAGTTGGTTATTGCTCTTTGATTGACATCACAGTTTGAAAATTCAAATGATGCAGAGTAGCTCTCATTCCACACAATGAAGAGAGCACTTGGATTACACATTATAGCCTTGTATGCCTCACCAGGACATGGCCTTAAAGGCAACAGGCAGTCACCCCAAAATTTGCTTTGAAAATTCAGCAAACTCTTGCAAATCTCCTTTTATTGCATTACAAGCACATCTAAAGATGTTTTAACATAACTATTACAAACAATAGGTAAAGTAAGGAGAAGTTCTCCTTGAATTTCACAATTCACTAACAAAAATATTGTCACATGATCAAAATAGGCCATTCATGAACTAGAGTGACTGGGCATACTAACTCTGATTAAGGTCACTGCATTTTCCCTTTAAGCGATAAAGTAGGTTTGTGTCTGCACAAGGAGGATCTAAAGACAGCAATGGGAGGAGGTACAAGTTGCTTTGTTGGGAGAATTGGAACTGTCTGGGAAAACGAGAACTACCTTTTAAGTGATGCTAGTAGGATTTCTTTATACAATCTGTCTTTGATCCCATTCCCTTTTGATCATTCCAGTAATATCAATTCCTCTTGCAAAATAAAACATATTAACTGGAAACAACTCTGCAGTCAATATTTCTTTGAAATGACCTGTCCCATATGTAAAAGACAACACTGGAATGACAGTACGACAAAACAGCACATACCTAAAACATTCACACCGCTCTTCTTTATCCTTACTCTGTCACCCTCTTTCACAAATCTTGCCAAGAGATAATCATCTTCATAGAGGAATACTCCTCGGCCTAATCTGGATTGCTTCTTTGTCTCCAATCTTCCAGCGCTTGATTTGGGTCTTACCAATCTGCCCCTCTCCCTGCGGTGAGGGGATGAGGCAGAGTCAATCCTTACCCGATGAGGGCTCGTCTCAGGATAATGAGGTTCATAAAAATCATATATGTTCAAACTGTCATTACCATCTTCTCCTTCAATATTACTGAGAAGCTCAAGAAAGCTTCCATTAGGGTGAGTGTGAGTTTCCTCATTGTTTCTGTATGCCCACACTGGGCTAGATGATGTCCTCCCATTCACTGGACAATTTGGGTCCGAACAGTCATGGCTTTTATCGGGAGTTTCAATGGACCTAGCCCTGTTCCACCTGCAAGATGAATGAAAATAGTCCTATGTATGTTGTTACTGGATTTCATTCATTGATAACAACCAAACTTGCACTAACCAATTCAAAAATATTTCCCTCAAAGAAATGATAATTATATATTTATGCTCAACATATTATAAACTCAATCATAACAATATTTTGCATATAATAAATATCAACATTATGAAAAATTTAAACCAAGGTCACTGCGAAAATTACTCTTCTTAAATAGTGAGGGCTCTCCTGGAAATGTGTACTCTAGAATACAACAGTTGACAAACCAGTAACTAGATGACAAGTTACATCACAGATCTCCATTTTAAAGTGTATCCAAAGTATTAATACATGTTACAAAGCTTGAAAAATGAATCAAAGTTGTCTATCTCCCATCTTTACAGGACATTCCTGAGCTCAGATATAAAATGTTGAAGCTTATTCACTCAATCTGAAATGACAGATTGTGCAATAATCTGTGATATCATTCTTGTACAACTCATATTACAATCTTTATTTTTCTGTTTCTTTTTTCAAAAGCCACTTCACATTGTGCCAAAATGTGATTACTGTCTTACTGTTATAAAGTGACTGGACTAAACAAACACTGTTCCTACAACATGCTAAGCAGGAAAACATATTTTTTTTTTGAAGGTCTTATAAACATTTTTATTTCAAAAGGAAACAAAGCAGGTAATGTGAGTTGTACAAGAAGGATATCGCAAATTATTGTGCAAACAACTATTTCAAATTAAGTGTATAAATTTCAACATTTTATAGCTCAGCAATAGAGTGAGCTATGGAAATGGGAGTTCAATGAATGCGGTTCATTTCTCCAACCTCTAAAATATATATTCCTGTAATTCTAGACTTTTAGGTACACTCTAAAACTGAGTCGAAAGAGGCAATCAAAATGTGACAATGATTTATTCCTGTCCTCAACATAACTACAAAAAATACTTGTAGCTATCTAAGGAGTCTAGGGTAAACATTTGATTGAACTTAATTCAAAATTTTCATCACTTCCTCAGGCTCTACACATCACCACAGAAAACTGAGGCAAATATGATTAGCAGTCAGTGACTTTCATTACTTGAGTTGGCAATATTGAAGCAGCCGTTTGCATTGTCCCACATAAATTTAAGAAACCTGGGTGCCTAAACTCAAAACTGGTGACTGTACTTTGACATGGATTAAAGCTTTACCCTTCAAATATAAGCCACCCCTGGTTGGTCAATAATTTGTGCAGATAACATACAGTAGTGTACTTGTGTGTAGTGGCCTTGAGTAATTTAAGTACAGACCACTGTCTGGTAGTTGATAAAGATGGTTAAGATGGTTCTTAATTGGATGGGGAATTGGGCTTTTATGGTTTATAACTATACAATGATGTCAGTCATATGAGTAATGGTAGCATGGTATTCTTACAAAAAATCTGGGAGGGCACATCTTTGAACCACCTTCAATTTGGTTTCTTCATTACTCACCATTTCTCATCAATCTCTTCATTTGGTTTTTAACAGCTAATTTTGTCTTCTATACATACCTTCTCCTTCTGACCAGTTCTCTAGGATATTTCTCTGCCAGTCTTGCATCTTCAATCATCTGTGCTTCCAGTTTCTCAATCTTCTCTTTTAAACTTTTTATTTCCTTCTCCTTCTCTTCTAGTTGTGTTTTCAGGTCTGGGACATTATTTAGCTCAGTTTCTATTCTCTGCAAAGGAAGTCATAATATCAATTAGTCTACAGAAGGATTCAGGATTGAAACCAGTCCCAGATGCAGGATTGAAACCAGTCGTTGATGTTGGATTTGAAATCAGTGTTAGATGCAGAATTAAACCAGCAAAAGATTCAGGGCTGAACCTGTAATAGATGCATGATTGAAACCTGTAATAGATGCATGATTGAAACCTGTAATACATGCAGGATTGAAACCTGTTCTGGATGCAGGATGGAAACCAGTAATAGATGCATGCAGGGATTCCGCCAGAAACTCAAAAAAGGGGGGGGGATTTATTACTGCTAAACCCCCAGTCCAAATTGATGCTGTC
>WURT03035484.1:0-34046 GCA_009936505.3 Holothuria glaberrima
TAGATGTTCGTCAGAGCTTTGCTCCCCCAGGGTGGTTTCGCTTACTGTGTTAGTTTCAGGCTCTTCATCAGAAGCCCTTAACAATCTTTGAATTTCCTGATCAAAATCTAGTCGTGAACCAGTTTCTTGATTGCCTGGGAAACCGTTATCACCCTCCTCTTCCCGAATGCTAGGAGCGGACTTAGAATTAGGCTCATCAAGTGATGGCTTACAAATTTTCTCGGATACCAACTGTATTTGTGCTGGCATTTGTGCTAGCATGTCCGTAAGCTCTACATTTTTGGTAGATGTGCCTTCTCCCGAGGAGCTGGCAAACGAGATTCCAATTTTTCCTTTGGAGGGTCGAAGAAAGGCAAGATTTCCTCAGAGTCCTGATAGTCTAGTTCTTCGGCGTCCATAGTAGGTTCACCAATAGCAAAAGAGCCAATAAAGACGAGCTCTGTAGCTATTTAGGGACTCGAGTGGTAACTAGGCCGTAGGGCAATATACCAAATTCTACGGCGGCTTGACAATCTGCAGATTTGCACATTAATGATTGTAACGTGGTTATACAAAGAGCTTGGTCAGCCACTCAAATTAAATTTCTGCCCAGACCTGATATTTCTGCAGATAACCTCCACATATTGCAAAATACTATCAGTGGAGAATGTGTACTATTTGTATTACCAGCACAAGGATGACAAAATACCTCCTGTGCAACCTGACACACGCAAAGTAGGCCTACAGTAGCGATAGGCGTATATAGGTTACTCCGATATTGTTAGTCTCCTATCATAGCCGAGGCTATGAAATACAAATCTGTCAAGCAAAATACTGACAGTAATGGAATACAAATATCGTTAAGCAAGTCAGGTAATATCACCTCTACTACACCACTACAACGATAATTAAAAGTTTCTGGGAATACTTACACAGCAAGCGCAGTGTCTGGCCTCTGTAGGAAAGTGTTAACTCAAAAAGTATTCTCGGAATGCACTTGTAGCGCTATCAAGTAGGCTACATAAACAAGATAGAGCAATGGTGTAGTAGAAGCCGAGCGAACGTGGAATAGGAACAATACATGCCACGCCTGGCTAGAGAAGAGAGCGTCGGCAAAATACGTCTTCTCTCTTCGACTCCTAGTCATGCACTGATCCTGGCCAGCCAATTATGCAATCTCATGTAATGCCCTGAAGGGAATGTAATAACGAGGTAGAATCTAGCGTATGAACTTTTAAATGTGTGATGTTGTATACCTTTCATTCTCTTCCATCAAGTCAGCAGGAACAGTGGAAGGTCCGGCTGCATGACATGTTACACTTACATTTGGGCTATCCTTTAACTTATCTACTTGAACTTACCTTACTAATACTACATACCTCAACTGTCAACACCAACTCATACACTTCCAAAAGACAAGTAGGGTCTATACAACTTACAAGTTTCCCTGATACTGTGAGCTATACATTCCAACTAAAGTTTCAAAAAAGTCAACTCACATGATGAATGTTGATTCCTTTTATTTTAACGAGATGTTTGACTCATTCAATCGTAGAACTGTTCCTCCGATCGCCCTGTGTGGTAAATATGTTGTTTGCTAAATTCCGCAAGCTAAATTATTATGTTGTTGACCCTTGGATGATCAGTATGGCCGTGTTGACTTATAAAAGTGCGGTTCCATGGTCAAAATGCAAATCATATCCATATTTGACTCGTATTTAAATCCTCAATAACCGAGGCGCTTTCCTTCTTATCTCCGACATGTTTACATTAAAATTATAGACCACAAAGAAGCCCAGAAAAGTAAAAGCACGATTACTTCCAAGAAACGAAGGTTGGTTACATGGACGAGTGTGTAGTTATGTTTATGGTACGTCGGGGCTAAACTCTCTCCTTCGCTGGCACACGTACTGCACAAGTCTTGGTTAGTTATCCTGGTTTGTGCGAACTGGTGCTTGCGTATACACTAATATCCATGAACTCCCGTGTTTAGATTTACAACTCAGCAGTGCCCCGAGCAGTCTCGTATGTCAGTGGTACTGCCGCTTCCTGATTTTAAAGCGATGCCACCATGTGGTCACAGTTGATATAATTACAGCGGCGCTCTGTTGCGGGGAAAAAGATTAAAATCTACTTAGCAAGCAGCTTGGGTAAGCTTGGAAACATTCTCCAGCCGGAATGTCAAAGGAATTGTCAGATGAAGAAAAGACGGACAAAGAAGGGATATAGTTCTGACCTCAGTTAGACTTGGAATTTTATATTTTTAGATTCCCGTGTAAAGGCGGCGTCCTAAAGAATCACACGAAAAAGTGATGTCTCTCCACATCATAAGGCACTGGCCTAAAACATTTGGTGATGAAGATAATTGTGCAGCTACTGCAGGATATATCCTGCTCTATGAACTATACTCGCGTCCACCGTGTTGATGTTGGATGGACCAGGGATGGACATAGACGCGCAGGGGCTTCACCAGTGAGGGACGGGAATGTGTCCTGTATTGGTAAGGACGGATATTCCTCTGTCGGCGATTTAGTCCGGGTGGGGGGATGAGCAAGATTTTTTTTTTTTTTTTTTAGAAAAACTAAGAATAATAAAGGAAAGACGAAGTCGACCTCAAAATGAATGGAACTGTCTCTCGTGACTATTACGGTATTACATGTATAGCCCATCACCCCATCATGGCCCTTCATCTCCCCCGATTCATCAGGAGTCCCTGGCGTTGGAACAATGACTATGTGGACATCGCGAACAAACAAATCTGGCCCACTGAAAATTTTTTAAGAGATTTGAAATATCCACACGTAGGCACTGATGCATAAGTTTTGGTGCCAATTCTAAAATTTGTCCTTTTGCAACGCAGTCATGCAAAGAGAAACTTGATAATGTCTTGATTGACCATGCAAGTGATAGGCCTAATTACACCTGGTAGCATGTCACGCTGTGTTATTCTAGGAGACGGGTAGGTTTTCAGTGCGAAGCAAATGTGACGTGGAGAGTCAATAAGAGCGTTATGAAAGTCATACTAACAAATATAAGCAGGGAAATATTGAAATATTTCATGTATCTCCTCTTCAGATGTGTCGCGACGATTTGGAGGCGGGGGTAGAGTGGGGGTTAGTCCACACTTATCCAGTGGCGCTAAAGGCATCGTAGGACCTCATCTTGCTATCCCTAAGGCTGTATTCGACACCCTGTTCTGGAACAGAGAACAGTGTTCTCGTACGAGTCGATCACAAAAGAAACACATTCGCGAACTGTTCTTGCACCCAAATCTCACACCACCTCGGTTGGTGATGCAGCGAGAACGAACATAAACAAAGATGGCGGAGATGTCTTCTCGCGGAAGAAATGCTAGGGAAATCTTAGCATAATGCCCTTCGTAAATTTATGCAAGTCTTTCAAATGTACGCGACAGGAGTAAATGACCTAACAACAGACTTTTGGGCTCATTAAAAAATAAACGAAGTTAATAGTGAAAGTATGAAACGGTATACGGCGGCACGGTAAGGCCTATGTAATACCGTAGGCCTACATGGGCTAAAACAGTATTCCTTTCGTTTACCGCTGGTAAACTAAGTACCGTTACGAATATCATGCATGTAGGCCTACTCTATTTGAGGTTCTGGAAAATAAGCTGCTATGAAGTTCGATGCCATGATGATAAGTGTACAGTTACTGTACATGCACTGTAGTGTTCGTGTTCGGCCCTGCAGAAGTTCCCATGTTTTCGTCATGTTCCGGAACAGTTAAGAACAGGGTATCGAATACAGCCTAAGGGCATGGGGTCTAGGGGCCCACCTTATGGCCTTCCTGCTCAATAAGGTTTGTATGTCAGGGGAGCCTGAGGTAGTTATATCGGAACATATTCCCAAGAATCAGGAGATATTGGGCGTCTTTTTTGCACTAGGGTCGTACCATGGGGCATTTGAACCCCTCCCCAGGAGCTACGCGCCTATTCTTTATCTTGGAGCTTTCTGTGAAGCATCTTTCATGTTTTTGTTGTAATGCTGGATTTAAAATTCAGGGACAAAAATTTCCTCAAAAGTTTAAAAAGAAGTAGAGGTCCTACATGATTAGGCAAAGGGGTATATTCCAATTTAAATGAGGCGACTACGTTTCCCCTTAAGGGACATGAAATGTTTTCATCAAAGTTTGCTTTTTCAGCTTTAATGGTCATTAAATTTATCAAGCGTAGGCAGTTTGTGGATTAGTTTATCACATTAAGACACAAATTTCTCCTTCCGAAGACAGGTAATGATTAAAACGGGCAAATTTTGTCATCCATTACAGTTCTAATTCTCCCATCTAAGCTACTTCTAGCCCCTCCCAATAACTGTCTTAAGCCCTCCTCGTGTAGACACTAACCTAGTTTACTGCTTACAGCAATGTTTTGTTGAGCATACAAAGCAGAAAACTCTCTCTGCATTGTATGAAATGTGAGCTGCTCTGCAGCTTTAAAGTTTCAAACTTTGAGGCCAAGCCACCAAATGACAATTTTGGTTGCCCCCAAACAAAATTGTATTTCGGGTGATGACGGAGCGTCTGCCTTTAAGAGACAAATTTCCCCTCAAGTTCCGAGGACAGTTACCGTAATGATTAAACTTACTGTAACAAAATTCCTTTTATTTCTATGACCCTTTCCTTTGTTAAAGCCCCAAACTAACAGATCCCCCATTGCAGATTGATAAACCATATGATGACCATTATCTGCTTTTGTAACAAAGTATGACATGATTGATGAATTTCTTTCCGGAAGGAGCAGAGGAAACTGAATTGAAATATATTTCCTTAAAGGATCATGGAAAATAAGTCTTGAATGATATAGTACATGTGTATTGGAGATGCTTTCCCTGCATGCGGTATTGACAACTCTACCGTTGTTTTTTACACCCCACCATTCTATTGTCGGTGTGGGGTATAATGTAATCTATCCTGTAGCCCATATGTTGCAAATGCAGGAAACTCTCGAATGCGTTTTTGCTGAAGATGGTTGTGGCAACAAAATGTGTCTTCGCGATGGCATCTTCGCCTGGACTGTACAGTCGTTAGTTAATCTAGGAAAGTGACGGCTCATCATTTTAGAGAGGCCAGTTCATCTATGTGGTTGACAAAAGAAAACGATGGTCCTTCGCCCACCGAGATGTTTTTCTAGCATTGAAAGGGCATTTCACATTAATTCATTACCGGTTTCTAATTGTCATGCTGGCCATGCCCAGTCACCTTTTATGTGCACTGTCAGACTTCATACAGTGTGATACTGGTAAGGAGGCACAACATGCAACAGCGGACTCAAGATAACACATTTGCAATGTAATGGACGTTGGGAGCGACAAATATCAAACTGGACAAGCGTGACGCTGTGACGTCCGGCAGAACTTAAAACCACCGACAAACAGTTTTGCAAACCAAGGGAGAGAAGGAAGGGTAAAAATTCGGCTGAAAGTTCTTCATATCTGGAAGAGAAAATCGCCACAAACCACCCTCTTATTCAGTGATTCATTAATGTACAAATTGCTTAGCTTTGTTGGTCACTTTTCCATTTCCAGCACAATTCCTCGTTATCGTCTGTAATGTATTGGTTGTATGCTGTGACCATTATGACTCCCTTGGTATACTGTAACTGTATATTAAACATATTCCACAGGAAAATTAACACACAATTTTCAATTGAAATTTAATTATGTCCATTGTTTCAGTTTCATATTTATTTGTGACCTAATTTTTGCCACAAGTAGCCTACTCAAAGCATCTGATACACTATTAAAACACCACGTTGAATTTTTCCTTTGAAAAGCTACAAAATTCTGTAAAGAGCTTTTCCACATTTAATTCTTTGGAATTCATTATCTACGCAACAGGTAGTTTACAATATTTGAATTCTGTGCCATGATTATTCGTAAATGTTATTGCCGTAAATTGGTAATGTGAACCTGGAATTTAAGGTAAATTGGAATTCACTAAGACTGATATTTTAGAAAAGGGAACGGGGCCTTGCAATTAGTGCAGAATCATCAGTGGCGTAGCCAGCGGGGGAGGGGGGGGACAGGGGTGCGGGAGTCGCCCTAGTTGAAACTCAACCCCCACTTGCCCCCCAAATGAAATTATAGAACGAGAAAAATATTTTAATACACGCTAAATATGTATGTCTAAAGGCTATATGATGATGTCTATTGCGATTTTGTCAGTCCTAGAAATATACTGTACGACTAGAATCCGATTATGAGGAAGTTCACACAGGACTCTTACCTGCCGAGTACGTCCAACTCCAGTACATTTAGCCCAAGAACTGAGGGTCTGAGCTCTGTCTCACTCGAGTCGAATTTATCACCTTCCATTTATATCCACCCAGACATACTGACGCACTGACTTTGTGTGTGAAAGTCATTGACTGTTTTCGGTCTACTTTTGGGCTAAAATTCCAAGAGGCTCCAAGAAGCGGGGAGAATTTCGAAGTGGGGGCTGAACATATTCTTGCTTAGAACACTCGGGAAGTGCCGTTCCTGGCCATCTGGGAGTTTGTAAACCCGAAAATTTGTGGTACGCTCCGCGTCAACGGATGGTGGCGCTCCGCAAAAAAACAAATATTAACATTTTTCATAGATTGATTTTTTTTTTGCATTAAATGAGAAATGCAGACATGAGATCCATATTTCAAGGCTGGGTACATGTAGCTTAAAACACTCGGGAAGTGCCGTTTTCGGCCATCTGAGGGGTTTGTAAAGCCAAAAATTTTTTTGTACGCCCCGCGCCAACCGATGGTGGCGCTCCGCTTAGATAGTCCTATAGTGTCAGCTAAGTCTGCCCCACCAGTCATACCCTTCGCCCTTCCTCTGCCCCCAGATTGAAAAGTATAGCTACGCCACTGAGAATCATACAGGGGAAGACGTTAAACGTGGTGCCGAATATACATAGTGAGGGCGTACTTTAATATCGATTCAGAACTGATAAGTTTTCTTAAAATTTCAACTTGTCATATGAGTAGTCAAAGATTTAGTTAGTAATATGATAACAGTATACAAATAATGAATTTTTTCCATTCGTGCGATGGTATGAATAATGCCATGAGTTGAAAGATTGAATGAGGCTATTCAACGAGGCGAAGCACCTAACTTCCTAAATCATAGAATTTGGTCAAAATTTGATTGTTCGTACCCCCATTGCTAACGTCACGGCCGTGCGTTAGTATATACTAACCCACAACCGTGGGTTAGTGCAGAATAACCCATGGTATGTGACGACCAATCCTCCAATCATATGTAGAGGAATTAATAAGTTGTTATATAATTTTGACTAACATAGCCAAAAGATATTTCATTTGACTAATTATGACCATCTAGAGTTGGTTGAACTAATTTATCTCAAGAGTTTAGCCTATTTTAATCATGAAGATACATCTTTTAGTAATGAAAGTGCAGTGCATATAATACACGAAATCAGGAAGCTTCCTCGGCAATTTAGTGCACCCGCCCATTACTTTGCTGTATTTATGTAACAGTTCCCCTGCTCAACAATTATTTAAACTGTCTAGATTTGAGTGTCGTCTGAATTCTTACCAATGCTTTCATTGCGTCCGAATGCTAAAATTACATACATTATTAACACAACTAGATTTTTGTGGAAGCATAGGTGTATGCTGTGATGAAGCCAGAAATTGTCCGACTGAGGGCGGGAAGGGGAGGGGAGGGTTGAGGAGGCGGCAACTCGAAGCACTGACGATGGCGACGGGTTGGCGGGAGGGCGGCGAAGTCAAATTTGCGGAGCGAGGGGTTGCCGCCCGAAAATGTTGGGTTTTAATTGATGCTTGAAAATTTTGAGGTTGAAATGAATAAAATTTGAAAATTGGGGCTTTTAATGGAAAAATGTTAAACTTCCGGTTTTAATTAAAGAAAACTTGAAATTTGGGGATTTTGCTGAAGAATCTGCCCTCCTTGAAAGCAAAGCAAGTACACTGTCATGGTGACTGGTCGCCGTAGGGAATTAAATATTTTATGACATAAACCTTTCCCGACAGAGGAATGAACTCCTCCCCCCCTCCACCAGTGCCACCACCGCTAGACGTTCAGGTCAGGGGTTGGAAGGGCTTCAGCTCCCGCTTTGAGTTTGGGAAAAATCTATCCCTCTGGCAGATTTTTTTTTAAAGAAAATAGACACTTTTGCCTGGTATCACACAAGTTTTACTTACACAAGACCGGCTCAGCCAAAAGACAGGATATTCAGTTCTCCTTTACGTGGAAGCCGTAAGTTTTGAAGAAGAAGGGGTGGGTTGGTAGGGAAAGAATTTGTAAGAGCTGGCGGATTTTTAGAGTGGGGTTCTTGCTACTTGTAAAGTTTTCTTGCTTTAATTCATCACTTTTGTATTAATTTCTTTGTTCCTCGTCTTTCGGATTTAGGCCTATTTCTGATTCAATTTTTCCTCTTTGTGGGGGAGGGGGGAGGATTGCACTCCTTGGAAAGTCCACCGCGGTTTCAGTTTCACTGTCCATATTATTTAACATTTACGACTTTGTGCTGTAAAAGAAAGAAATAAACCAAACGAAAGACACCCCTACCTTTCATTTCAATTCCCTCATTCGACTCAAATAAATATGGTATCATCCCAAAGTGGTGTACAATTAGTAATCACCTCTACCAAATTAACCCACATGGTTAACCTTTAACGCAGCGCTTTTCAACCAGTGGGCCGCGGCCAACTGGTGGGCTGCGAAGCTCTCTCAGGTGGGCCGCGAGATCCGCCATAAAAAATAAAGAAAAATAAAACAAAATAGAAAAAATAAATTGTTGTTATATTTCACACTGATTCTAGTCCGGACTGTCATGTCCGATCGGTCCAAGTCCGTCAACAGAGCCAGTGCACGCATAGCGTATGAATGTTTCCAATATCGTGCTGCAATGTACATGCATACAGCTAGCATGCATGCGCTGCACGCATTTTTTTGTTCGCGATTAGTAGTCAAATCTTTCTCATATACTATTTGTAAGGTGGGCCTCACAAAAATTCTGAGAGTCAAAGTGGTCCTCGAGTTAAAAAAGTTTGAGAAGCGCTGTTTAACGAAACATTTCACAGCGTAGGTTTGTTTTCAAATTTCCATTGTATGAATGAGGAATCGTACACTGGTCAACTCTTTTGCATATAGCATGGAAGTACTACCAGCTCCTAGGTACTACCGGGCCCGTAGCCACGGGGGGCATTTCGGGGCAATGCCCCCAAATATTTCTGCCTCCCGATGAAAATTGAAGCTGCATAATAATTAATGTGGTGAAATGTTTTATGCCCCCCAATCACAATACTTTCCCCCCAGTCACAACACTTGCTCCCCAATCACAACACCTGCCCCCCCTAAAAATGTGAAGCTGGCTAAGGGCCCGGGTAGTACTTCCATGCATATAGCGTCATAGGAACTTCTAAGCTAGGTACTTAGAAAAGGGACAAACTTAGCAAATATTTTGCCACAAATATCCCTTGAAATTAAAATAGGGGAAATGCATTGATTTCAGGTCATTTACCTATAAAAATAAATGTTATTCCTTCAGACCCGACCCACCCTTCCCCTAAGGCTGATGGCGTATCGGGTACCGTTCGTGGCGTGCAAAGAACTCCACAGACAACCTCTCGAAGATAAAATCAACCATACCGGGTTTTGTGGCTTGTGAACTTGTCAACTGAAGGAAAGGTAGTTACGCATTACTAAGGGCTAGTCTCCTTGGGGACTCTCTGTGACTACCTGAACGGACTTCTATCCCTCCGAGCCTGCAGGCGATTGTCAAAGATTTTCTTCTCAAAGCCAACTATTATGCACTTCTAGTTAGTGTTTTCATTGATATGAGCTGAATAAAAAATGTCCGCTCCGCTGGTTATTGTAAGCCGACTGTAAAGGGAAACAGCACTCACCTAAATTTGATTTATTTTCTAACCTGTTCATCTCTGTTCGTGAATGGCTCTTTTCATGAATGACATGAAAATATTTTTGTTACGGAAATATTCAATTCATGTGAAATAATTCTTTCAATATTTAATTTTTATGTTCGAAAACACTACTACTGAAGGATACTTCAGTTAGAAAAATAAGAGAAGACTTAAAGACAGACACTCATTACCCCAAAGTATATTTTTAGTGTGGGGTATGAAAATTCTCAGTTGGTGACTGTTCTTTGATTGACATCAAAGTTTGGCAATTCAAAAGATGCAGGAGTTCACATTCCACACAATGCCGAGAGGGTGCCTGAAATTACACATTATAGCCTTGTATACTTACCAGGACGTACGTAGTAAAATAGGTTTGTGTCTTCACGAGGAGGAGCTTTATACAGTTATGGAAGGAGCTATAAGTTGTTTATTTGGGAGAATTGCCTTTTACAGGGAGAAGGTAGTCCCCAAGTTTATTTTTAAAAAATTGCTAAATCTTACAGATATTCTCATATTTCTCTCACAAGTATTTTCATAATGTTCCTGTATAAAATCATTGAATATTGAGGGTAGACCAATGAGTTATTCTGCATAAATTTAGGAAATAAGTAACAAAAATATTGTCACATGATTGATAGGAGCCATTCCTGAACTAGTGTACCAGGGTTCACTACTTCAAATTGGGAGGACTGCATTTTCCCTTTAACGTTAACTGTTTCGAAACAAGTTATGGGCGACTGCTTATTCCATTTAACTTAACTGATGGCAATCTCATCCTTGTGCCTTCCCAGCAAGTGGTCCCGTCTACAAAACACTTTATTTTTTTCCAAAAAGCAACCACAAAGGATTATGGGACAGAGTTTTGGTAACGCGTGTTTTTAGCCACAGTAAAATGACATTGAGAAAACGACGCACACCACAACTCTATCCCACAATCCTTTGTAATAGCTATTTGGAAAAAGGTCTATGCCTCAAACTTATCAAACTTGGCGAACTTGTTTTGTGCTCCGGTGACAATATGAAAGGTTCATAATACATTTTCTATATTTATCAGTGAAAATTCCATTACAGTATATAGCACTGGGCTACTTTAACATAATGAATGTAGTTTATCTACTGACAAAACATTCATTTCGCAGTTGCATGGTAGGAAATGTGTAATGCCTGGTAACTAAAATTTGAACAGATTTTCCTCTGTGTAAATTGGCCTTAATTTTCACATAATTTTGAATTCCTAGATACCTACTTAATAATCCAAGAAAGTCAAATTTCAGTGTCATACAAAAATTTCAATTTCATTGAATAACACATATTGGAAGTCATTTTCTCGATCTTCCAGTGTAACATAATTTCTTTTAGCAGATGCTTGTGTAGTTTTTTTTTTAATAATTGAAACAATATTTAGAAGAACTACTTAGGTGAGGGATTTTATATTTCTTTATTATTTGGATCGGACTGCTTAAACGTTATTCCTACACTTTGGTCAAGGCAGTGTTATGTATTTCCCTTTCTTAAACAGGTAATGCTACTTTAAAGTAATACGGCCGAAATTTGGTTGTGAAATTTTTGAATTATTACGTATCCTTAGATGCATTCTTGTGTAATATTTGTCACGTTTGTCAGAAGTATCGGAGCAAGGGGGGATATTTTTTTAATCTCCAGTTTTCCATTTATTATTATTATTTTTTTAATATTCCCTGAAAAGTGATACGGGAGATGCCGTACCTATCGTAGCGGTCCCGACACCTCTGTCTTTTGTACGATGACGAAGCTGTCGGTCTTACTTGAAAATTTAAAATAACTCATAACATAACCTTTGTTTTGAACAGAAATATCTCTAATAAAGACGCTTAGAAATAACGAATGTTCCTTGGACATGATCTTCAAAGGTTATTGTTATTTTTATTGATATCCTCTAAAATTGTTATTGAGATATTCTTTCATACCACATTTTACCAATTTCCGTTCTATAACGGGATATAGATGGGCGCTAAGCTTTGTATTAAGGACATATGATAACCGTTCTTAACTTTGATGTTTTTTTCATACGATCATCTTTGACAGTTTGGGGTAAGTGGGGCTACTCTGAGGTAAATAGATAATAAAATTTTAAGAAGTATTTTGTTTTATATTTACCTTTCAGCAGCTATATCATTTCAAATGCACCCTGGTTTTATTTAACCAAGATCATGGTCGCGGATAAGTCAACCACTTTCCTGGTTAAAAAAAAACTATGAAATCCGTTTCAAAATTAACACTTTTCTGGTTAAATTATTTATTAACCTGGTTTAAATTTTTGTTTAATTTTTAAGATTGTTCTGGTAAAATTAAGGCAGACTTCCTTGGTTCATTTCAATCAAGTAATGGTTGGCTATACTCTGTGACTAAACGATCCTAGTCAAATTAAAACAGGGGTAAGGCGGTACTGGAGTTAGAGTTAGATGAGGTTTTACGGCCCAGTTTCTAACCAATTGGTTTAAATCGAGCCGGCCAGGGCCTTTTTTCCAGTTGTGCCAAGGCGGTATTGGAGGATGCTCTAAAGCATAGGGTTTGGGTGAGGGGTTGTCACATGACACTATCACCGATTTGGAACGGTATTTGCTCATGCAATATCGAGGAATAAGTAGTACAACATATATAGCCGTATACCGGTAAATTATCGCTTGTATTTGCAACTTGCATTTGACCACAAACATTTCATTAGTGCCACCTGACAGGCGAAAATTTAAAGGGGGAAAGCGTAAGGGGCTCGTACCGCCTCCCCTCGAAAAGAGAATAGAAACGAAGGGGAAATTTAAAGAAGCAAAGGAGGAAAAGGGAGAGAAAACAGGAAAAAAAGGTAATAGGTAAACTGTCAGAGATTTTTTATACTTTTTCCTAAAACATGCATGTATAATTTTTGGTACGTTTATTTCTGAGTTGTTTCTTAAGTTTGAAGTGGTCAGATAAGCGTCCTAGTTTAAACCACTAGCAACCTAGAGTTATAGGCTAGACTGAGGGCCACGTGGTGCAAAGAGCAGTAGAGTTGCTTGGCGTTGGCGCTAATTAACAGATCGTTGAATGTCGATTTAAGAATTTAGTAGCGCATTTATGTATGGGTGGGGAGGGGTACTCACTGTTAAAGTAAATCTGCCGTGACAAATTTGTTTTAAAGAGTGTGCTCTCTTGCAAACTATTGGGTGTTGGAATGCTTTACACACCCTTTCTTCCTCTTAGGTGTAATTGAGATTCACCATTTAGGCCCACTTCCTTGAGAATACCTAGGTCCGCACCTACCACCTGACCATTGTAACTTGTTAAAAAAAAGCTATAAAATATTAAGAAAAATATTGTTTCTGTTGTATTTACATGCAACATGCAGTAGTAGTGTACTATACTGTGAGATCTACTTGACGTTATCTTGGTTTCTAGCAAGCGTCTCATTTTATTGTATTCACGTTGTAATGTAGGCTTTACCACATTCTCAGGTATTGACAGCGAGACACCCAGTGCATGTATGTCTGGGCATACGATTCCTACCTGCCTTTAGGTGTACGGGCACCTCAGTGCATTTTCTTACACTAGACATTCACCACGTGTTTGGTCTAGTGGTCAGAGCGTCTGCCTCTCACGCGGGAGGCCCGGGTTCGATTCCCAGGTCGAGTCATACCAAAGACTTTAAAAATGGAATCTTCTGCCGTTGTGCGTGATGCTCCGCATAAGCAACGGAGTAAGGGAAAACAAGCCAGTGAGCCACAACTGGAAAAAAGGCCGTGGCCGGCTCGACTTGAACCAGTTAGTTGTAAACTGGGCCGTTAAACCTCTTCTAACTAACTAACTACACTAGACATTCGTTTAGATAAATGTCACATAGGTTAATTAACAAAAATAAAAATGTACACGTTAATAAATGTAAACAAAACACACCACATCTACTAAAAAATCCAGGGCCCACCGTTAGTTCTATACCCAAATATGAATGGATTCTGTTTGGATCGAACATGAGGATAACAAAACTAAAAAAATAAGCAGGAACTTCACAAACAAGCAGTGTGCTTCCTTTATTATTATTATTTAACCGTGTTCACAGCAAAAGGATCCATGGAATTAAAAATCCTGTGGAAATCATTGAGCGATTTCGTTTAATTAGAACCAGTTACCATGGATGATATCACACGTACTTCGTTATATTCTTTGTAGCGTTCCTGAAAGTGTAGGTCTCGAAAATATCTGGCGGGTAGCGAAAACTTCTGAGGTAATTGTTAAAGATTCCCGTTCCGTGAAAAAAATTGTCAATTATTAAATATAGCACAGTGACAAAACTTTCCTCCAATAGTACTTAAATTAAAGTGCAGTTTTCTTTCATATACACTTATCATATTCTGTCAAACTTAAACTTACTAACTGTAAACAGCTATTTCCTCCCTGTTGATTGCGGTACCTCTGCGTCCGCCGTTTAATTGCCTACGTAGCAGGCTGTATGGCATGTTCCTTGTTCAGTCGGTGGTTTGGGAAGCTGAGCAAACAGAGACCTCTCTGCGGGGTAGTCGGGACTTATAATCCAACTGTATACAGAACTATTACCTTTCTGATCTTACTTTTTCTGTTTCAAGTTATTCGTGCTTTTGAATGAAATTCCTTCAGCTATGGGTACCTGAAGGCGATATCCAAACGATACCACCGAACTTCGAAGGAGTTCTACACCCCAAGAAGCTGCGTCCCTTGAGGGACACCATGAGCACTTGGCGTGAACAACCCATCGACCTCTCATCATCTACATTCTGGTTCCTTCCTAGACTGACTAACAAGAAAGACACAACCTTAACCAAAGGGCGAAACCCTTTTCCAGTTATTTGCAGGCCTATTATGAAAAGATGTCTGCATAATGCTGTATTAATTTGTTACTGTGGTTCTTACATCTCCTGAGAGGATGAATAGAGAAATAGAGCCTCTACGGAAAATTAAAATCGCAAAACGTACTAAATGATCACTTACCTTCAGGCAGTCCGGCATGCTTTCCGATATTCATTTAGCCGTTGATTCTTTTTTAATGTGTATTCAGATAAAAGGTATTAAAACAGTTGATGAATACTCTTTAGAAAGTACTAAATCATTAATATACTAGGAAATAATCTTTTGATTTCGACCCGCTCCTCTGAGTGTTCCCTGAACGTTAAATGAGGAAAAGAAATTACACTCTTTCCATTTATGTACGCTACGAAAACAGCATGCATGAGTCTATGATATCAATGCAGCAATATTGCAGTTTGTAGGTCACTCAGTACGTAAGTTCTCCTGTCATTGTGCAGTATATATACCCTTACATCCATGAGATGATTTCGTAATATTTACATTACCAAGGATCAAGGAGTAATCATTGAAAGATATTATCAAGCTATAGAGAGTTGTGGGACACAGGTCACTTCTCCCGAGATCTATAATTTTTTCATTGCAATCGTAGTAACCAGGAGTGGGGATCTAGGGTTTGGAGGGAGGGAGAGAGGCTCATTAATGGGTTTGAAGTCTGCACGTAAGAGTACGAAAGGTGCATCTACCTCAGATAGGAGCTCGTATCCAGGATTTTTCATAGGGTGATGTAGCGGTGATCTATATGAGACTCAAGCCTACCATGACTGGGGCTGAAGTAAAAAATTGGCATGCCAAATGTAAGAGGTTGCAAGGAATCGCACTTTTAAATACAAATTAGACATTGAATTTCTGAGTTACGGTCTACTCCCATGCCTTGGTCATAAGTATCGGGAAAAATACGGCAGCCTTTAGGATCTAGAGTTCATAGCACTCTTAAACACATATTTGTCACAGATAACAGTTCTTCATCTACCGTGTATGGGTGGTTGTCTGAGTCGGCAGGCGACAGGAAGAAAATGTACAGACTCTAGACATTGCAGGAAATAACTCTCTAATGCACAAAGTTGTCTCAAATGGCCAAAGAGCTGAATTTTGCATACACTCTAGAGCAGTGATTCTCAAGTGCGGCCCAAGACGCCTCTTCGTGCAGCCCGAACTTATTTTACGTTTAAAGGGGCACATTGAGTTGACATCGATTACTTTTGGGACAAGTGGGGGCGGTCACCCCCTCTGCCCCCTATTCCTACGCCTATGTCATTACTCATGTTTCACTTCCTGCAGTTACTGAAAATGTGAGAAATTGTATTGTCTTGTGGAAAGGGGTTGCATATGATTACTACATAATGGTAAAAAGTGTCTGGTCACAAAGTTGTAATAAATGATTTTAATCTTTAATTACCCTATCATAGCCATTTCAGTTGTGAGTCAGATGTGCAGATTCTCTTAGTTTGAACATTTACCATCAATATGTGAGTTAATCTCATCAGTTGTGAAAAAAATCATGAATCTTGTGAACCAACTCAATATGCCCCTTTAAAAGAATATTCTAAAAAAACAACGTAGCAGAGGTTGGGAATGTAAAGCGCAGCACTTCATATTGATTTTTTTGTTTTAAATTTCTCATTATGAAGCAACTTTGGATAGGGGGTGAAGCGGGCTTTCAACTGGCTTGGGCCCCGGAGACGATATGTGAGGCATCAACTGCTGATGAAAATGCTAAGGACCTCATTGACCTGGGTTGTCACAGTAACGCCCTCAGAATGCGAAATTGCACATAATAGCTTCTTTTCCCCAAAATGTACCATTGGCAGATGAGAATATTGAGGAACTTTAATCACCTTCAATGTTTCTCTCTCGTTCCTCTTTAGAATACAGGTTTTAGTACATACGAGCAGTGGAGTAACCAAAAAGGGGTGGGCTTGAGGCTGGGGGCTTGAACCCCCACAAAAGTATCTCGCCCCAGACACCCCCACACTGGAAGGCCCAAGATTAAAAAACTTATAGATATATGGTGATTCTACATCTGGAGCCCCCATGAAAGCAATGGTGGAGCCACCCCCCGAGCAACCCACCCTATTTTTTCTGGTTACGCCCCTGCATTATGAGTAAGATTTATTTAACCCCAGTTAATACGTGGACAGTTCTAGGCTATGTGTTTACCGGACTTGACATATAGCAGGCTACAGGCTGCTAGGGATATCTTGTACTTCTGTGCCATTTGTTACTAGACAGCTATTCATCGGACAAGATATGTAATAATTTTTGAAAAAAGCACGAAAACAGAATTACTCTTTGGTTGTGGATGGCGATCCTAAAAGTTGCAGGTAGAGGACTACGTATGTGAGACGCGTTAACCTACTGTACTCTTCGTGGTTGTCCTTTCGCCTTTTTACTTTCGGCGTCGGGATTTTGAAAGAAAATATGCATTCAAGGCTTGCAGGCAGAGTCACTCAGGAACTAATAAACATTAAATAAAAATATCTACAAACAAACTGTATTGAATTACAAGATATTCTTGTTTTACGTTATTTTATTGAGTTTGATTACATATTGTCGCTTTTACACATAACTGCCTATGTGTTCTCTTATATTACCACAGATACATTGGAGAGACTAGTATAACGGTAAAATTTTTCCCTGTAAAAACGAAACGTTATACGCAAATCAGCGGGCTCTATAGGAATCAAGCAAAAGTCGACCAGATTATTCAGTGCGCAAAGGCGGCTTCAAGAGGAGGGAGGGGGTATGATTCCGGTTTAAAGGGGTCCAGAAGAATGATTTGCTATATATTTTGTTTTCTTTCAGATTGCATATCGCAAAGAACTGAGATAATCAATTTTACTTTCGTCCCACACAACATTGTTTCCGTGTTTTTCTTTCTAATCGGGGGGTGGGGGAGGTGGTCGTGGATGGTCTGAGAGCTTCGGCTGGGTGGTTCGAATGACCTCCAAACAGTAGCAGTACATCTAGTCCCAAAGTAAAAGTGTCCGGCCGGCCATTTTGTCTTTGGATATTCTGTTCGCCTCAGTCGTCGTCAATTATAGGCGAGTCAGAAAACGCTGCCTAGGGTTGTCCAGGGTCAAATGGCCCAAATCTGTACTAAGAGTTTATCATACTTGTTTGTCATGTTATGTACACTCATCCTGGGAATCTTGCACGTTAAAAGTACCGGTGTAATAACATCAGTACCAGTGGCGGAGGAAGGGAATTCGGTCAGAGGGGGCAAAAATGGCCTGTAGGGGCGCTTCGAAGTAGGTAGAGCAAGGGAATTCTTTCAGTGGGGGCGAAGATGTCTGTAGGGGCGCTTTGACGTAGTTAAATGCCCTATGCCTTAACACAGTAAAAAACTAAAAAGGGCGCCGATGGGCGGATTTGAGTCCGTCGGGGGCGACCGCCCCCTCTGACCATATGGTAGCTCCGCCACTGCCGTCTACACGATCCTAAATTTGGTCAAAAACACCATCCTACATTTGTATGACCATGCTTCTGGGGCAAAGTTATGATCGTGTGTAATGCTTTCCCAGCAAATTTGAACAATGACCAACATGTATTAAGGTGTTCAATCTTTTAGCTGCATTTTTCATCTTCGCAACAAGTATGCAATTCAATTCAGATTTATTTCTGATAGGTCTCACAAAAGTAGCAAAAGTTTAAATAAAAATGTAAAGATGCAAAAGATATGATTGGCACTAGAAAACAGAGGAAGACTGTTTTCACAGCTAGTGACCAACTTACATAATAAATACACTAACACAACATGAAACACAAAAGACCTAAAATGTGCAAAACTTATAGAACAAACTAAACATAGCAGATAGAAACGGGAGCAGAAGAGGAAAGGTATAAGGAAGAAGGGAAAGAAAGACAAGAAGAAGGAAAGAAGAAGGAAAAAAGGCAAGAAGGGGGACTACGATATCCGAGAAAAAAAAGACGCTAAATATATCTGTTTGAAAGATACATTTTGAGCTTCATTTGAGAAGACGATGTTTATGGACAAATATTTGATCGTGTAGACTGGCCTAAACAATATTTGGTCCTTTCCGATTCGCCGACATCAACGGCCTTGATCTAAACTCCCCTTACTAAGTTCAAGTAACGTCAAACTTAAATCTTCAATATCAAGAATAAGAAACTGTATTCGTATATTCCATCTGATAAAGTTATTATACATCGATATGAACACCTGCAAAAACAGGTAATTAGATAAGACAAAAATGTTGCGAATAGCACGGTTTAAGGAAAAAGAAAAATATAAAAAATACAACTTCAAATAACAATGGTTTGTTTACTCCTATATCGTAGCAATTTCTTTGCAGTGTTATCTCCACGGCGGCTGCATGTATTTTTCACATGTGGTATTGGTGTCAGTCATTTGATCAAGACTGTTAAAGTCTTCATTCAATACAGAATGTTTTATAAATGTTACCAACTTAGTTATTATGTTGCTTTATAAAATGTTATTAAGCATTTTCCACCTTTAACTTCAAAAATTCGCATGTAGAGACAGTTTACTGGCAGGTTATAAAAACTTTTGTGTAATATGGGTCGGATCAAAAACTCTTGAGAAGCGGGAGACAAAAAAGACAAAAAATTATAGAAAAAAATCAGACGGAGTTGACAAAATCAATGTCAGTTGTGTAAAACCTGTGTGAGTGCAAAATCGATTAATGATAGACGCAGTGAAAGTTTCCTCAAAGACGAAGCCTTGGGAAGCTCCCCTGCCCTATGGAGACTGCCACCACCCGACCACTAGGGAAAGTATTAGAGACAATGGCTTCGTATACCTTTTTGATGTTATGTGCATATGGTAAAAACTAATCGCTGATATGATTACAAAGGTAAAAGAGACAAATTGTGTGCGAGGGATGCATGGGAGATAATAACAGGTTATCCTCTGAAGAACCGTGCCATCCTCTCTAGAGAACTTGCAAGGCCCCCAAAAATGTCATTTCATGCAGTTTATATATAGAGGCATTGCTGGCAAAAATTCTTGGGTACGCTTGGGTCGCATTGCAACCGATTATGGTGCCTCCTGCTTATATAGTATCGTGCTTTCAGTTACGACTGTTTGAAATCTGGGGTCCCCAGTTCTAACAATTACGACCTTTGTCCCTTGCTTTGAAAGCTTTAAAGACTGGCTCAGCAAACATGCTCCTCCGCGGTTTAGAGATTCGAGGTTAAGTGGTGTGAATATGCCAGTTGCTCACAAAGGTAAAAAAAAAGGGGGGAGGGCTTATACGTCGAGAAAGATTTTGCAACGTTCCCCTCATTTTCCTCCTCCTTTGTCCCATTTTCACAAATTTGATATCGCCACCGTCCGAAAGATATTGTGATTTACATTTGGACCACACGTTACCACTGCTGTTGCGGCTACAAAGTTTGTGCCAGCACTTTACAGTCTGCTCATAAAGCTGTAATTGCGAATCTGCGGTTGTATTGGATACGTGATTTAATTGCATGTGATATAGTGCAATCCTCTGGATAAGATGCTGCCAAATTTCATTATCATGGTTTATTTCCACTTTCACTTACGAAAGTTCAGTCATTCTACACACGTATTGCCGCACGCGGGAATTCCCACGCGCATCAGTAATACTATAAATAGATGCGGGCAGGCAGAAAGCTCAGCAAGTTCAGACTCTTATCGAGTATAGTGACAAATTTTGTAACCTGTAAATGTTGTAGTCTTCTAAACTGCAATCAGGGCCGTCGCGACCGGGGTGTGGGTGTGGGGGTGTCTCAACCCCCAAAGTTCGTCAGAGCGACGATAGTCGGAAAATCTGAAATACCAGTTGGAATTTCTGATTTCTCAGTCTAGCATATTTTTTCCGACTGAGCCTATGTCAAATTTGTATGTATTTTCCAACTAGATCAAGCGAGAATAATACCAAACCTTATTTTCTTCACGTAGAATCGAGTTCAATCTGTCCTTTGAAATCTAATTTAATGAAAAATTTCGGCGCGCTTCGCGCACATGCGTCACGGTTTGCGCTTCATCTCATTACCATTATTAAGGTAATTATACATGGAACTATTCTGACCACAACACTTTCCGAAAACAGAGATACATCTCCGAATATCTGCAGATGTAGGGCCTCACATCAATATGGGATCTTGCAGTCTAATTTGTAGCATGATGTGGAAGGTTGAAAATACGTATTTGCCGTTATACCTTTTTCCGAAAAAAAAGTTAACGAGCGCTTCGCGCGCAGCCATTATCGGAATAGATGGTGATTGTTAATTCACTTACGACGAAAAAGCATTCTGAAATGCGCTTTTTAGTCCTTCATTCCTTTTGATATACCTATCAGGGAGGTCTAATGTCACCTTCCTCCACCTATTCTCTACCTCCCGCCCATTCCTCATTGCTGGAAGCCGTTCGTCTGGATTTTCGTTCAAAATTAGTAAAAATGCGATAGATGTAAAGTGCTTGGGGTCATACTCTATATTATCATTTGGATGACAGATAATAAGCATTATGTCTTTGCCCCATTTTATATAATTGATCCCGAGTTTCCAGGTATCTGCCAGCCTTAGATACCCTTTTATAATGCACAGTGAAGGAGAGGAAAATTTTCGCAAGTGTCCAAGAATGTTTCTCTCGACTCCACGCACATAGTTTTGCAAAAAAAAAATTGTACGAATAAAATCAGTAAAGACGCCCAAAAAAAAGGGGGGGGGTCTTCAGGAGGTTTGTTGACAACGTATTTTTCTCTAAGACAACTTACTCTCTTCTTTCACCTAATCAAAATTTAGAATTCACTAAATTATGGACATTGCCTATTTTGCATCTAAGAACCTTAAGTTAACAAAATTTTCTCAAAGGGGACATCCCTTCCCTTAGACCCCTTCCCCAGGACGGCACCTCTACGTCGTGACAAAGGAAAGATCCCTACTGCTGCTGAATTCACCAAATTAGGAATATTTTTCAGCCATATATGAGCAGTTCAAAAAATATCTCAAAGATAGCACCATTTTGCATCTAAGCAACCTTAATTAATAAAATTTCCTCAAAGGGAAGGGGGGACACCCCCTCCCCTTAAACCCCTCCCCTAGGACAGCACATTTACGTCGTGACAAAGGAAAGCTCCCCGCTGATGTATAAAAAAGTAAGGCGCATGAAAAAGTGCACTTTACACGCTCCCACTCAGTTGGAAAAACATCCAGCCAGTCGGAATTGGGGACTTTCACACCCCCTAAACATATGACCCTAGCTACGGCCCTGACTACAATGTGTAACATTATTAACCACATTTGATGCGTCTCTACATTTGATTTTGTACGGTACCTTAGTGAGATGCTTACATAGATAACATTTCAGGACATTTCGCGTGAAACAAATTAATCCCGAATTAATTCACTTTCACTTACGGAAGTCAAGTTGGCGTATATCACTTATTGTGAAATAGGGGAATTCCATGTCGCATCACTAGTACTATAAATAGACGCCAGTGTTTTGACGGCATGAAAGGGTTTGGATTATGTGGAATAAAGCCAAGTGTTAACTTTTTCATTAAAAGGGTACATGTAGTTACACACTCAGTTGAACCGACCAAACGTCCCCTTTTACGCCTATTTCAATTTCTTTCAAATTATTTTTCATGATGTTTTATTCAACAACATCATTGCATATCAGAGTTGCTTCTAGTATGATACTTCCTTGATCGCATAATAATTTAGTAACAAAATTTTATACAAATTCAACAATAAACTGTTTAGTATACCCTGGTATGAAAATTATAAATGAACATGGATTTGATTGTATTTGTCTTTTATACTTCAGCTTAAACAAACAAACAAATCGATATTATTACGGTCAATTGAAAGAGAAATTTTCAAAAAATGCAGCAGGGCCATATTTAGACATGTGGAGGCCCGTGGGCAACCTCCAGTAGTGGAGGCCCACAGCACCCCACTGATCGCCGTCCTGGGGGAGGGGTTTAAACCCCTTTGGATTTTTTTTTAATAATTAAGGGTGCTTAGATGCAAAATGGTGCAGTATTTTGTGATTTTTGAAGTAAATTTATGTTCAAGAATTTTCATTACGGTATGTAAGCCTGTGTGCCTGCCCAGTTTTCAGTACAAGTAAACAGGTTGCTACCACCTTTCTCAGTACAAAATGAACAGGTTGCTACCACCCCTACCGTAGGCAAATTAACGCCACATCTCTCAATACAAATGAGTAATCATGATCAATCATAACAGGGATATAGTACACTACATGTATTTATACAGACCAGACACTTTACGAGACTTGACCCTTGCAAAATCTTGGATTAATTTGTCGAAGTCAGGCTTCCAGTGGATACAAATGTTCGGCAACGTAGGTTGTCCAAAATCAAGGCCGCGAAATCGGCTGAAATAGGTGGCGAGTATTTTCGCCGACCCGGGCCTAAACTTGCTTTTAGATTTACTGGACTAACTTGATGCATGACGAACATGTTAACCAAAGTGCAAACTGACTAAAACTGACCAGATAAAATAATATTAGCAAATTAGAGCCCCTGAGCTAAATGCCAACTGTCCCGACGAGTGCGGGTGAATAATACGATAACGCAGGCGTGTGTGCGCGTGTGTCGAGGGGGTGGAGAGGAGGGTTGTTTTATTACCGTGCAGCACGTAAAAAGAATTAATTAAGAATACTCACTTCGGCACTTCCTGTCTAAAACCTAGCGGAAGGTGATGACAGGCGCAGTGTCAGGGTGTACTGTAACGTTTCAAAACCAACCACTAACCTGGTTCTAAAGAAAATAGACGTCGAGATTGATGTCTTTAGATATTAGCCAATCATGTTTGTCTGCCGACCGTGCCGATGTGTGCTTTGCAATGGCAGGAAAACAACTACTTAGCTGTTTCTACCATTCACACAAAGAGATACAATTACAATTGAATATAGCTTGCGTATGTAGATGACGTAAAACGCGTGCAATATGGTTTTGATTGTTGATACTTGTCAGCCTACATTTTCGTTAATTTTTTCATGAAATATGTGGAGGCCCCTTGTTGAAGAGGCCCATGGGCAACTGCCCACGTTCCCCATTCCTAAATCCGGCCCTGAAATGCAGTCCTTGTTTTTAATGACGTTTAAGAAATGTTATGCTTCATTTTAAATCGCCAAAGTTATCCATTATATTAAGATTCCGACAGTCTCTCGTCTCTCTTCCTTTCCTTAAATTTAATTAATAGGTCCCTCCCTGTGGCTAGTGACTACGCCACTGAGAAGAAGAGACCCTCCGCCCAGGGTCGCTGGTAGGGTTGCCTACGTAGCAGGCTGTACGGCATATTTCTTACTCGGTCGTTTGTTTGGGACTGAGCAAACTAAGTTTGCTACATGAGGTACTGACAGTAACTGGGGGCCAGAGCACATTTGGGGGGGAGGGACGCGCGAAGCCCCAAATGGGTGGGGTGCAGAGGCCGGCCTTAGGGCACCTGGTGGGGTCCAGGGGCAAAGCCCCCGGAAGCTCCTAGGTTGTAGTATTTCAGCATCAGGAAAACTGTTTCGAATGGAAATTTTCCAGTTTAATGCTTTTGAGTTTAGTACATTAAGACTTGTAAGAAGGGCCTGTTTGAGCTCAAAGTTAGTATAACTGATGTGCGTCCCTGGATTAAAGTTTTGCAAGGGCTGCAATGTGCTTTAAATGTAAAAAGGGCAGGGGAAAAGTTTAATAGTTATCCGCGACGACCAGAAATTGGCTTACTTAACTGATAATCAACTCTACATGGTCCTTTTAAAGAACATACAAAGAGTACAGATATTCCACCTACAAGCAGCTGTGACTAGCTTTGTTTTTGTTAGCTTGTGCTTTCGTCTAGAATTGTCAGCCCTGCATAATGGCTCAGCCTATAATGAACAGAGAAATCCATTTCTCGTTGTGAAAAATACTTCCGGCGTCGACGTATAAACCTAATGAAGGTTGGAAACAGTTCGTTAGTTAGATGAGGTTTAACGGCCTAGTTTTCAACCAATTGGTTCAAATTGAGCCGGCCACGGCTTTTTTTCCAGTTGTGGCTCACTGGCTTGTTTTTCCTTACTTCATTGCTTATGCCGAGCATCACGCACAACGGCAGAAGGTTCCATTTTAAAGTCTTTGGTATGACTCGACCTGGGAATCGAACCCGAGCTTCCCGCGTGAGAGGCGGATGCTCTACCACCAGACCAAACACGCGGTCTCAGGTTGGAAACAGAAACCTGTTATAGCCTAAGAGTTTTACTTACCTGTTTAGATCGGGAAGTTTGACAATTTGAAATGCGTGAGAATTTAGAAAGATAAAAATTTAAATGATAGGCCTAATCCATCAGTGATATTTACTAGAAATTTGATACATAACCTTCAAATTTTTTGAGGGGGTGGCGGAAGTTTGGGGGGGGGGGGGCTTAGGCCTGCATTGGCCGGGCGCTTCTCCTTAAAAGTTTGGAAAAACGAAACCCTTGTATAAGTCGTATCATGTACCATTTGTTAGATTCTGACTTTCTTAAAATCATATATAGGCTAATAGAACAATGAAATAATGCCATTTACACCAGCACAGATGCACATCTACGTTTCTAACTGTACTCCACGTTAACATTACAAAATCTATTTCTATGTACAATAATACAACCATCCTTGCAGCAAAACCTTCATTCGCGACGGCGAAATCAATTATTTCACCGCAAAGTTTTCTCTGTCGGCAAAGTCATCAATTTTCGCATTCATTGGTTCAGTCGCAGACAACGTGCAGCCATCCATAGTACATATACTGTTCTTAATTTCATTTCCAGCCGTTTTCCCTGCGCATTCTTTCACTTTTCCCTCTTTGTTTAGCTTCTGTGAGCGTCGTACTTCATATTTTATGGTTCTCGATTGTTTATGATCCTTCTCAAGATAAAAAAATCCATTTGATCTAAACGGAAGGATTTTTGTAGCGCATATATCTGTGTGCCATATTGCCATTAGCCTGTTAGCCTGCATAGCTGTGGGATGCTTAAAATGTGTGTTTATGTATATTATAAAGAGATTGCAAATCATCAACCATTATGCGGGGTACTTGCCATTTTGCTCGTCTGTCTTATAATCAAGATTTGGTCTACAAATGAATATGGAATTAATCCCCATGGAGGAAAACTGAGAAGATGTTGAGTTAAAGGGAACATGAATAATCGGATGAGGCTTTAATGTGAGACGCATTGCAAGGAGACGTCGGTTAATTAAGGTTGAAAAGAAACGGGCTCACATGATTACAATATTGAAACGCACGAGGGTGCAGCCAGAGGCAGGTGCTAGAGGGGGTTAAAAAATTGTAACAGGTCCTAATGCCGGGTCTCTGAAATAGGAAAGAAAGGGGACTCTACTTAGGGATAAAGTCTTTGCCTAAAAAGGCACTCTAATTATGAATGTGGAAGCTCGCCCTCACAAAGATCCAATACGTTTGCCAGTTCATAATTACAAGTGCGCATGCCCAAAATTAAAATGTGTACAGGGTATAAACGGGACGATTACTCAAAGCGTTAGTTGTTACAGTCTTCACTCGAACTCTTGTAAAAGTTTTAAAAAACCGAACCAATTCGCCCCAGTTTTAGATGGTTTTATTTTTCTATGTATGGGGTAATATTTGTGAAGTTTGGCGTTACCAGGATGAGCACTTTCCCTAGGTGAGCTTTCAAAAAGCGTCTTATACACTTTTCGCAAGGTACGTATCCGTGTTTGTACATTTGACCTTTGACATCATATTATTATCATAACATTATAACACCATTAACCGTTCAATCGGTGAACTGGCTTATTCGCATAACTCTTCGAAATTTCTGGAATCTCTGTCCATTCACGTAGTTTTTTTAGTGAAAAGTTATTTAGATGTTGAATAATGAGAATAATGTTAGCCGAGGGAACGAGGATCGGCTTAGGTGGGTCACAAAGTTCCAAGATAGAACATGGCGTTACGCATGAATAGGGATGGAAGACGAAGCTCTGCCACACGTACATCTACTCTGAATGAAGGGATAGCGTGCGAGTATTCTTCACGGGCAAAACATTTTCAGGATTTCAGGTTATTGTCCTCAATTTTCTGAAACAATTTAAATTTGTTTGTGATTTTTGTGACGTTTTAATTTGTGTCAAATACACGTTATGCTATTTAAAACAATTTAAAGCAATTTAAAGGGGTGACGTCACGAAGGGTTAATGTCATGTGGTACTACCCCAGTAGTACACTTTACTGTATGGGTCTGCATACAAGTTAGACCTCATATCTCTTTGTTTTAAACAGTTAAATTGTTATGTCGTTAATGAAACCTGCAAGAATGTTTGGATACTAACAAGTCCTTTTTTAAATTGCTTTCTCGGTTCTCTTCCTGACAGAATTACCCAAAATGTACTTTAACCTTTAAAAACGTGGTGTAGAGATCTTTTTATGGGCATTCAACATTTCAACTCTTCCTGACGCCAATAACCGATGACAAAATTTCTGAGAATTTAAGTCATATTACTGTCCGTTAAGTCACTCGCAACACACGTTTGTGATTTTTGTGACGTTTTAATTCGTGTCAAATACACGTTATGCTATTGTGGGTTTGGTTCAATGTATAACTTTTAATGTAGGGCAACAAACTACTGAATCCGAATCCATGCGAGACTTTCTGAGAAACTGATTTGCTATAAAATGACCAGATTCTTTACTTCCCATCTCCATCACAACAAATGTCAAGGCAGGACAAATAAGAACCTAGTAATGATATTCAATACAGTAAAGGTCAATAAAGACAATCGGAATGACAAAAATTACATTGCATCTTGCAATCGCAAACACAACAGGAAGTTTTCCTTGCAACCTACATTTTAATGTAGCCTAACTATTTATTACAATACAAGTAAGTAAATACTAGTTGTGATATTATTTGCTACTTGCAGAAAAAAAATCTTTGTGTGATGATAAAATGGCTTTGAATGATGGGTTTCATGTGTGGTACTACTCCAGTATAACAAAGAAAAGATGGGGTTTGTCGAACTCTGTCTGTTTCTGTCCTATGATCCCTCTCATCCTAAGAGGACATTCCGAGGGAAAGTCAACATTGAGTTTCGAAGAAAAGCAGCAGTAAGATAACTCATTACTATAGGTGGCAGACTTCTCCCATTAGGCACGAACCAGGAATTTCCTGGTCTATTCCATACCTACTTGACTAATTGAAATTTTCCATTCAGTAGTTCATCATTGTGGTAAGATTTCATCAATGTTTGGCATAAGTGCACGGGTCTAAATCTCATTGGGGTGGAGGTTGCAGCACTTTTGCCAGAAGGTTCAATGCATGAGTTTGCCGAACACATTTTGCTCGAAAATAGCACACTTTTCTGCTCGGTGGAGGGGAAGGGGTGAAGCTCCTCAACCGTCACCTGTGATGTTTGGGTTATCTGTTTCTGCATCTGCACCGTCTATAGAACACCGGCCTCCATGGTCTAACTGCGGGAAACTTACCATCTTCTCGTGTGTAGACCAGACGCAATGAGCCTTGGAAGATAGAAAACCCAATGCCCAGAGCCCCAACTTATTACGGGTACTCAATATTGTTGTTTACATCATGCATGCCGCAAAACTTCATTCTTAGTAACAGCTGGAAGAGTACCGTACAGGACAACTTTCAAATGGGGTCAAGTAGGCCTACTTTTGCCAAAATATTGATTAAACAATGCCAGAGGTTTTCCCCAAACATACAGTGCATGTGCCCGAAAATATCCTGCCAAAGTGGGGGCTCACTCCTCCCCCCCCCCACTCTGCCCGTACGCCCGTGGAGAGTAATCCATACTTCATGTTGTTAAACGGCATATATATATATATATATATATATATATATATATATATATAAGGTGTAGAAAGCTTTTCTCTGCTAGGAGTGTACTTTGTTTCTGACTGCCGTCCTTGGGAGGGGTCTACGGAGAGGAGATCCCTTTCGTAAACTTTGTTGAATATATAAGGGTCCTAAGATGTAATTTGGTGGACCTTTTGTGCAAATTCTAAGAAAAAGTATACTGTCGATTTTAGACATTTTACCTGTTACAGAGGTAACAAATAAGGTGTTTTCGTCCTTGAAAAGGCTGGGCGGATACAAACTTCAACCCCCAATTTTTTGACTGGGGCCCTCTATCCCACCGCCTCAACTTCCTAAGCCTGTTTTAAATGATTCTTCCGAACCCGACGACACTTGCTATTTATTTAACCTAAAGATGACCCGCCATTAAATTCTTCAGAGACATAATCGAAAGCAGCAAGACAAATCTGTTGTCACGGAGAGAGTTGTCAACACAGGTTTTCCTGCATAAATCTCTTGGCATCCCAACTAAATACGTATACTGACCCAGCTGATTCAACGATGGAAGCAGGTTCTGAACATGCATATTCGCTGTCTTATACATAAAACCCACACTTCATGCAGGGGCGTATCAATGGTCCAAATAAATGAGCATAAAACAGTCACCCCCACAAAGTTTCATTTAAGCTCACCCTATTCAATTACATTGAAAAAGGCGCCACTTTGGAAGAATGCCACTCATCTGTACACTATCGCTTCTCTCGCTATCACCTTGTTGCCTAAGTAACATCACTGATAGGGTCATCCCTGCACAGGAGTGTCGCATCCTCAGTATGCCTCCTATGTGTATCTCAGCTGATTTTGAACGTCATTTGAGAGAAAAAGAAATTTTGGAGGCATTACGGGAAGCAGGGTGGCGCCAGGATTTGCCCAACAGGGAGCCAGACTCCCCGACGGGGGGGGGGGCATCGACCTGAAGCCCCGACAGCCCCGATGCGGTCGAAGGGGTTGGTTAAGGGGGACTCGAAGAAAACATGTGTACTATACCATGCCATTGCAGGGCATATATTGCATGGAACTTGTGTATACTAGAGGAACATAGTTCTCTGCTGATGTAATATTTTTCCCAGAATCTAAACTGTTAAATTGCAAAGCGCGCGAAGCTCGCGAATTTTTTTTCGGGTGAGCCTACACTAAAAAGAATTTTTACTCATTTTAAGCCTATGTACACCAATCGTCCGGGCAGATGGACCCTGTTGAACATAACTTACATTTTACTTCCCTCCTCGGGTCACTAGCCGTACCGCACGACAGACAGAAGAGAACATTGACTAGGTTTAGCGAATGAGAAGAAATTCCGGACATTTACATTAATCCATGTATTTTACTTATTAAGTTTCTTGAAAAGGTGGAAAGGGTTTGTTCTATATTTAGCTATAAGTAACGGACCGGAACTAAGGAAGAGTGGGCAAAGCGTACCGAAAATTGGGGTTTTATCACAGAAATGACCCCTTTGAAAGCTAAAATAAGTAAACCGACCATGGGTGGCAACAGAAATTTCCCGACAAGGGGGCCGGGGCCCGGGGCATGTCAGCCACCCCAAGTTCCGACAGCCCGTATGTGTCGGCGGTGGTGAGAAGGGGATATGAAGGAGCTATAACTATTCCATGCCACTGCAAGAAATATTTTGCGTTATTTTCACTTAGCAGTTCAGGTTACGCACTGATAGTGTTCTTTTGAATCTGAATCATGACACTGCAAAGCGCGCGAAAATTTTTGGCAGGCTCACACATACAAAAAAAGCCAAAAAAAAAAAAAAACATACGTAACCATTAAGAATAAAAAGAAAAAAAGAAAACTGTAGGTGTTGCAGACCCTATCGGTGATAACATACGTTGTATCGAAACTACATGGACTACCCGATGAAATAGCCAAACTTTGCTCCGTGAGTCGCTCTCCAACTGATCGTACCGCATGACACACACAATAATAATTCAGGCCTTGAAGGGCCGTTATTTTATGACGCTAAGCGACCACAGATGTGGGAGAAGCACATGCCCTTTATGAATTACAACTTCACGTCGGGTGGCTAACCAACTCAACAATTTAGGTCAAAAAACCCACCTTACTTTGACCCGGCCTGGAATCGAACTCCGAACCTCCCGGTTGCCAAGCTTCATCGCTTCAAATGCCACCGCCTTTATCCACTTCGCCACAGCACAAAAGAACAGCAACAGGCTTTTGAGATATGCGATAAAAAATTTTAACCTCAACACAAACTGTGTATTCCTCCTACATTTTACTTGGTAAGATGGACAAGACTTGTGATGCTAGCTATGTTGAATGGAAACTGTTAAATACACAGGAGTGACTCTACAGGGCGCGTAGCGCGCCGAAAAGTTTGGGTTTTATTAAAGAAATTGTCCTCTTGAAAGCAGAAAAAAAAAAAAAAGGTAAACCGTCGGGACAACTAGTCGCCGTCGGGACTGTATAGTTTATCGTATCGACTACGACTCCCCGACGAAAATATGAAAATTCTCCGACGGGTGGGGGCAGCCTTCCCCGACGGGGGCCATGGCCCCGCCCCCCTTGGCGCCACCCCTGACGGGAAGGAATTTGGCATAGCGGTATTCTTTCAACCAGGGAGCTGGGAAAGACTCCCAGCTCCAAACTCGCAGAGAGGACGAACTTTTTTTCGTTCAGCTCATCGTTGCGAAAAACTATGTGAGGGTAGAATCAGCCGGGAAGGGGGGGGGCACAGAGGAGCTACGCAGTCTATCCAGCTCCCTGTTCCAACCATCCTGAGCAAAATAAGCTGTACATACACAGGTATTAACTAGGCTACTAAATATAGGCTACATAAAATCGTCAGTTTTCCTTCCCCGCCTCCGCATTTCCACAGGAGATACTGCCTTTCTCATTGATCTAGAGATCCAGTAAGCAGGCTACCAGTGTACCCCAACCGGGAAATTTCGAGTGTGGTTACTGCAGGGTCAACGGCTACTCCTAAGTATAACTACACCACACCACACCTAGGTTTTGAGGTAGGCCTATAAACAACCGCTTGTTAAACCGATGGCCATCTTAGAATCTTATTTTTGTATCAGAGTCATTCGTAAATCTGTCACAATTTTTATGTCTCAAAAAAGACAAAGAGAATCTCGGTTTATTACCCATAAACCTGTATTTATGTGCATGAATATTTTGACCGCGTGATTTGAAAGTTGATTTACGTCCTTAGGGTATTAATTTTATACCCCTAATACAGACATCATGTAGGACAATCCATTTATACAGTCATCTCGACAGCTCAAGGAATGCTGCAAATCTCGTGCTCGTAAAAACTAAAGATGAGCAGAACGGGCGAATAGTATCATACGCGCGTTAATTTATCGCCTTCACTCACTTGCCATGAAATTGAATTTCAACATTTTCTGTTGTAGACAGGTAGATGGGCCCAGGTCTGACGCACTAATGGGTTACAGTCGTAAATTCAGGCACCTTTAAATCATGTTCTGTCTTAATGTTATCAATTTAATATGAGCATCGAGATGATGAACACCAGAAGAAATTGACCCGCAGCCTCTTATCTGCCGCTTGCCCTCTAACGCCGATTCGGATGTCATCTTTCAAGACAACGGGGTTCTCTTGCCTTCTTTAAAACTCAACTACTGAGGGACATTTTCCAAACGGTCAATCGAGAATTTCTGAAAGATACGAATGTTATACACCTGTGACATGGCAAATCCAATGTACCATATCAAATAGAATGACTTGTCGGAACGGTTCTTCCAAATTTTCGTTACATGTGTTGTTGACTGTATCGGATCCGACCGCTACAGCAGAGAGGTGACTAACTCGTAGAAAGAAGTTTTCGTTCAGCTCACCGCTACGAAAACTGGAGGGCGGCAACCCTAATAGTCGGCGGCAGCCGAAGAGAGCCGCTCCGTAAGCTCACTGGTGACATAGTCACATCCCGCTAGTTGGGGGAGCTTCTGTAAGTACTGAAGGTATATATGCGTGAGAGAGACCCCCTAGCTGCCGAGTCACGGAATGTACTAGCGCTCGTGACCAGTAAGCTCGGGATAAACCGAGTGCACCATGACCACCGGAACTGCAACGGAATGTACTACATTTACTGTAGCACTTTTCACCCCCACCCCCAGAAAACCAAGAACACGCAATCAGGAAAGTTGAATCTCGTTCAAGTGAAAGACGAGAGAATAAGCTTATGATTTTAGTAATGGTGTTGCGAAATAGGTTTTGCAATGTAAAATAAAGCAAAATATTACAATACAACAATATGACAATGTCTTAAAATGTTATTGTACTTATTGCCCCCCGGGCGGTTACCCCCTAGGAGTTTAAAACACACAACCATAAACAAATTCTGCTGTGTACCATTTTCGAATTCGTTTCGACGACCGGTTCGGACGCATTGAGAAAGAACAAACGGCAAAATATTGCAGAGTATATATTTTTAATTTTACTAAAAACAAATAACCTTTCAACAACATGGTCATCCTCCCCGTGAAGATGGAACCTACTGCCATTGTGCTTGGTGCTCAGCATAAGCAATGGAGTAGGGAAAACAAGCCAGTGAGCCACAACTGGAAAAAAGTCCGTGGCCGGCTCGACTTAAACCAATTGGTTGAAACTGGGCCGTAAAACTTCATCTAACTATTTAAGAAGTGTATCAGTAAGTATGTCAAGTGTGAGATGATTCTAATAACTGACATGTTACAGGCGTGAACCGAACTTTCTTAATTCGGAAAGGAGTATTTTTAAGTATATTGGATTAAAAAAAAACAGATTATATTCAGCAAGGTATACAGAAATACCACTGGATATTACATGGAGAAATTTCCTCCCCAACTTCTGCCGTTTGGTATGATGTAGCAAACTATGTATCACTTCTTTCGTTGCAAGTGCGAAGACACATTTGAGTTAAGTGCTTCGCACGGCTATTTTCCTGTATCAACAATTCTCGGTCAGTAATGGCCACAGTGGCGTAGCCAGACTTTTCAATCGGGGGGGGGGGGCGAGGAAGGGCGAAGGGTATGACTGGTGCCAGTGGGGCAGACTTAACTGATACTGTAGGACTATCTAAGCGGAGCGCCACTATCGGTTGGCGCGGGGCGTACAAGAAAATTTTTGGCTTTACAAACCCCTCAGATGGCCTGAAACGGCACTTCCCGAGTGTTTTAAGCTACATATGTACCCAGCCTCGAAATATGGATCCCATGTCTGCAATTTCTCATTTAATGCAAAAAAAAAAAAGTCAGTCTATGAAAAATGTTAATATATGTTTCTTTGCGGAGCGCCAACATCGGTTGGCGTGGAAGCGTACACAAATTTTTGCTTTTAGAAACCCCTCAGATGGCCGGAAACGGCACTTCCCGAGTGTTCTAAGCAAGACTGATATGTTCAGCCCCCACTTCGAAATTCGCCCCGCTTCTTGGATTTTTAGCCCAAAAGTAGACCGAAACAGTCAATGACTTTCACACACAAAGTCAATGCGTCAGTATGTCAGGT
>WURT03035485.1:0-15032 GCA_009936505.3 Holothuria glaberrima
TCACCAAAATGCATAGATTTAGTTCCTCTTTCACATATGAAAAGTAAATTTTTGCTTGAACCCTTCTTTTAAATGTATTACATACCCTTCAGAAAGGCGTGATAGTGAAGAGCAAGACTTGGAACATATTAAGAAGGCAATTTTGCCCATTACCCTACACTTTCGAGTGGATGAACATACTTGAAGGATATGAGTAGCGGATTACAGAGTATTGTTTAATCAGACTTATCTTCACGTCAGGTCCTGTTTTGTCAAGAAATTGTGGTGTGTCAAAGCACTGCCTGAATGCATTCTTCCTCATGAAAACGATGTCTTAAAAAGCAAATTTCGGAGCCTCTCCCTCGATAATTTCGCTGTTAACCCACCCCTATACCAGATGATTGTAATGAAACTAAACCACTCGTTTAAGCAAAAAGTTCTTTCTGATATTTAAATGTAGATCTTGCTCTTCATGCTACCACCGTCCAAACTGTGAAATAAAGTCAAATTATGCCGAACCTCACACCATCTGCACCTTTCGGTCCCTTGGATGCTTCCATGTTATGAACATCTACAATTTAATCGTCTTCGCGAACGAAGGTTTCTGTTTGACTGTACAGACCTCTTACACTTGTCTTATTTGCAATCTGATTGGAAAAAAAAAAAAAAAACCAAAAAGGGATGGGAATTTCACGTGTTCAGCGGGCATATGTACACTTCACACTTCTGGATAAATTTGATGTGGGTTTAAGGTTACGACTTCGGAGAGTGATATATAGATCATTAATCTCTGTTAATTTCCCTTTTGCAGTTTCTGCATCCCTATTTCTGGTCTAAAGCGCAGCAAACGCGGAGCTGTGGTGACCCATTATTGCTTTTAGGGTGACAACTTTTGTCTATACTGGTTACCCTCACATGGCCAAAGTAAAACGGCACTAATATTGACATTGTATTATGGCGTTCTACATTTCTTTCCAACTCTTCCCCATACTGACACCCTGGCCATGTTATAAATCATGACCCTAAACAGGGTGGGATGGGGGACATGTCCTGTACTATTAAAAGTGAAAGGATGTCATACCGTTTATGCCCTTCTTTCCCCCGGAAACCTAAAAAAATAGTGAGCATATGGTTGATTTTATAGCTTTCAATGGCTGACTAAGAAAATTGTTTTCAGCTGTCAAAAGGCCGTCTGAAAAGGTGTGTCAGGTTGCCAGAGTTATGAGTGTGTAAATTAATTAATCATCCCATGGAAGTTCTACCTACCTACATCCATGGTTACCATACACCTGTTTATCCTTATACCGGAGCTGACCCTTAAGTTGAGGAAATATAAAGGTCATATTATTAATGTTCATTTCGTGGGAATGCTTTTCGACATTGAGTTGCTGTCTTACAATGAGCTGCAATCTGCTATTAACGTCACATTTTATAAAATAAGGAACGAAATAAAATCTCCTTAAAGGGAAAAGACAGTCACCCCTATCAAAGTTCATATACCCCGTCCCTCTAGTGCATGAATGGCCTATCTTGATCATACTATAGTATTTTTAATAGTGAATTGTGAAATTCAGGGAAATTTCTCCTTGCTTTATCTATTGTTTGTAATAGGTATGTTCAAAACGTCTTCAGAAGTGCTTGTAATGCAATAAGGGGAGATTTGCAAGAGTTTGCTGATTTTTCAAAGCAAATTTTGGGGCGACTGCTTATTGCTTTCAACAGGAAACTGGAGCCAATTTTTGTGTTCTGAATATGTTATGATGTTAGAGCTTCCAGGAATGTTGCTATTAAACCGCAACTTTGGACTCGCTTCTGGTTCCTCAGGATGGCCCTGTAGAGCGTCACTGGACACCACCAGTGCAAGCTCGTGCTTCACGCTCGCTCGATTAAAATTCCTGGATCTTTGTTTGCTGTATTTCGTTACAAATTTCAAACATTGATAGCATGGCAGCATCATCGGTTTGCTATCTTTCTGAGTAAGATTTGTTAACCGAAAGTAACTAATCATTTTAAAGTCTCCATACTTGACACGGCAAACCAATGAATTAAAGAACGTACTTTTTCATATTCTGGTGAGAACTACTTTGAATAGGAATTTCGTGTGTTTGAGTGTTGCTAAAGTACTAGCTTTTATGCTGAAATCACCTTTTAAGATGATCTGCTAGTCAAACAATATAATTTTTACTTGACATCGCTTTTTGACATTGACAGTTCCTGACAGGAGACGCAGCTTAACTTTCCCCTTTTCTCGTCGTCACTATACTGCTATTTGGAACAATGCATGCGACCGTTATAGGGGCCGAATCAGATTTCATAAGTCCTCCAATCTTTTGGTGCCAAGATGATAAAGAGTGCGTTGTTGATGATCCTTAGTACTTTGCTTACACAAAACGATCAAAATATCACATCAGTTTGACGTATCGTTCCTTATATACAGGCGTTTGATAACTACGATAAAGATATCTTCTTAAAGGGAAATATTTCGTTTGTGAGGCTTTTTATTTAACATGTCCTCTTTTAAATACGATCCGATCCCGTTCGATGAAAGAGAGATAACTTGGACAAAACTCTTCCCGGTGAGCACTTATTAACAAGTAATTAATCTTTCTGTGACAACTGACAAACTTGTTCACCCAAACAATTATGCATGCAAAACCACATCTCTGATTATTACCCCTGATTTGAAATCCACCAATCAAATCCTTTCTATTACGCTACGTCAGATAATAATAGACGCCTTCTGCAGCACCGGTATGTACAACATGTTCGTAAATTACGACCTACTGAGAATTGTTACTACACTGTCTGAACTGAACTGCAGTTAGTATACTAAGGGGGTTCCTACCACCTCCCTGGTATACTATTGTAGTAAACTGGAATTTTGACTTTTTTGGAGTTCATTGGGTAGCATGAATAGTTACGTAATCGAGCCTTTGTTCAGTGCTGTTCCCATGTGTTGTAGATTGTGTAAGCAGATTTGTATGCAGCCGTCGTGTTTGGCAGATGCGCTTATAGGCAGTCTCCGGCGATTCGTCGTCGCAATCCGTTTTGTGAAGAAAATATTTTTTTTTGTTACGTCCGAGATGCCGGGACAAACCCCTTATTGTATCCAGCAAAATGTTTTTGGTAGCTGGTGAAATCATTAACTGGACTGGTTAAAGTCATTTTACTGTGAGACTCGATGCAGTCATCCCAACTGGTGTGAGATTTCCTGGAGGCAATGTTTCTGTCCGGTACGCTCCTGAGCCTAGCCCGATGTGAGAAGTGGTGTAGTCGAGGCCTCGTTAAGTTAAGACTTTCGCGTTCCGCGACCAATCCAAAGATGTCCGCGTTCGCGTCAAGATTTGATACGCGCTCATTGAAGAACCTGACGACCAGAGGATCGCGATCAGTTAAGTTAATGGATTGTTGGTAATGGTTTAAGCTATTTAAAGTCCCTAATTTGTAAAGTTTGTGAGGAAATTTCGTATTGAAGCCTTGGAAAGGCTAGGTCCCTGTTGCATGGTTGTGTAATGTTTTATGTATGTTAGGCTGTTGACTCGGGATAAAAGAAAATTCAGAAGGATGTTTAGTTAGAGTAATCGAAGACCTTATGAACAGAAGTTTTATCATACTGTAAGGATGTGTATCAAGTATGTTTAGGTAGGGATGCACCGGATCCAAAGTTTTTGTTCCGGCCGGAACCGGATTTTGCCGGTTAGCATTTCAAATCCGGCCGGAACCGGAATTTTCCCTTGTAAAGAGAATCATTAAAAAATAGCACTTTGGGCCGGGCGGGGGGGGGGAGGTCGGGGGTATTAAGGCAGAGGAGCAGTGGTTGACTTCATGATAGTGTTACAGTGGGTCCCATTGTAGGTAACTAAGATGATGTTATTTTGTAGGGTTTAGACTAGAGTAATGCAGACAGAAAATTAATTAACAAAGTAAGATTTACTTAATATACTGCAAAGTTCTTTAAAACAAGCAAATTAGTTTTATTGTTCACATTGACAGTGATTGTAAATTTAAATGTTCTGATGAATGTGACTCGGTTTGTGCATATTGTCTAGGAATAATTGACAGAGACTGTGATATACCAATTAATTAAATAGCTGTTACAGTAAGTATTCATACATTATAACGTTCACAACTGTAGGTCCTGTGATAAAAGTGGACATAAGGCTAACTTTGAATGTCTTCAAGTGGATATAGGCGAACTTAAAATGCCTTCATTGTTAACCCCACTTGTTTTGGACATACCTATAAAGGCTGTACGACCAAACAATGGATGTTGTGTCAGTGTAAGTTCAATAATTACCTACACAACACCTTAATGAGACAATTTCCTGCTATGTTACATGGCCAGATAACTTTTGAAAAGATTTTAAATTCATCTGTGAAGTAACCTCTTTCTTTTGATGATGGAGGTAATTCAGGCTAGAATTTTTTCATTATCCGGCGGATATCCGGTGCATCCCTATTTTTAGGGATGTGATGCATACATTTCGTTCTCATGAATAAGTGGTTGAGAGGATTGAGTCAATTTAGGGAGAGGGTTGAGAACAAAGGGGTCCATTGTTTAGAACCATGTGGTCTATGGAGGGCGCTATATTGTTTTGGGTAAGTTCAGCCTGTTAATGAATGGAGGCTATCGTTTATTGTTTCATGCCAAGATGATCCCACAGACTTTACGGTCTCAAGAGTTGGCAATGAATAGGGAAAGTCTGGCAATGGATAGGGAGAATATGCCCTTCACTGACACTTAATTTTATGAACTTCTCAAGGTCGACTGGTACTGGGTATATTATGACACAGGGATTTCTTCAAAAGAACGCATTTGTCAATAAAATTATTGAAAAAATCAGATTCTATGGAAAATTTACACCTTCCTACATCTAAGTTTTATCAAATTCAAGTCCCCAGAACGTTATAAACGATAGAAGAAATGTAAGCAATAAATCACAATAACTTCACACCTGTTCGACAGCTATTAAACTTACTCCCTGCCGTCAAGAGAGTTGGCACCACAGAATTCTGTGGTTAGCAATGACTTGGTAAATAAAATGGAATATTTGTAAAAAGATTTGCTAGGTCAATGAAACTCAAGTGAGGGAGTAGGTACAGCTAGAGAACACCTCGTTTACGAGGTTTGATTTATGACTAGATAGATTTTAGGCTGACGGGTATTTTATTTGTTTGTACGACTGTGTCTTCTGTGGGATCAACTTCTCATGTTGCAGTGACATTTGACAGAGATATGTGAGAGTTCAGGGGTTATTCTTGGTGCTTTGTATCCAGATTGTGATGCTGGGTTTTAATTGAGCTCATTTGTCTTGGTGGAAAACAGTCCTCAGTGAAGGCACATGAGGTGTATCTTTTTAGCCAATGGCCGAAGGCAAGGTGTCAAGAGAGTGGTTAAGGAGGTGCAGAATCTATGCATTTGAGTTTAATAATGGTTTATATCCGAGTGTAGATTGCTAGAATTAAGGTGATCTTGAATATTATTGTATACGCTGTTTACATTGTAATTACAGTGTGTACTTTGTGGGCAATTGTGTTAGAGTTGATGAGTTGTATATGGTTATCACGGTACTTATGTTGTTTCACTGTGAAGAATTTAGTCACTTATGGGTTTAATCTGAGGAGGTTTTTATGTATGTGAATCTGCCATTGTTGGTTTCATGAGTCTTTGATAGTATTTTAATGCTCTTCTGGCATGAGGTGTAAAGTCCTTATATCTAGTTTATATGTAGTTAAAATTACTATAGAGAGGGATTGCGTGTTGTTTGTGTAGAAGGTACAAACGTCCTACATGGAGGAGACCATTGGGGTATATCGGAACTTTGTCATGACTTCCACAATTGTATGTTAAATTAAGATTACGATGGGATGCCTAGGAGGATTAGTATTTTACACTACATTTCGTATAGTGAGGTGCAGGCCTATATGTGGTACACGTTTAGCTGGAGCAGGGGTTTATAGTGTTGCAGTCTAATTTTTGAGTTATCCATAGTGAGGTTGCCAAGTGGAGTTGTTCAATGCATGGACATTAGTGTAAGACTGGGTTAACTACTTTTGTTTGGGAGTAAGCCATGGTTGGTCGGGATGGAAGGTTGAATTTTTGATCTTCATGTGGTTGAAGGATGTTTATCCCTAGCGTCGAAGTCTCCTTATCCTGTACATTGTTGTATTATATGAACTGTATTGTAGAGTTACAAGGTGATGAGTATTTGGCATTTTTATGTATCGGTTGTACTCAGAGAGAGACAGTGACCTACTTATGTGTTTTTGATGAAGAGTCGACTTAAATTGCATTGCCATATGTATTTGAGAAGAATTGATCCTATGTTGGTTTAATGTAATGTAACAAGAGAATTTGCAGGCTGAGTTCTGTGGATCTTACGTGTGTGCTGCATAGATAGATTCCCCTGAATTGTATTATGGTATATGCTTATTGTACTGAAAGCCAGACAGTCATATTGTCACATATTGTGACTTCATATTGTAAATGTTTCACCATTCATATTCATATATATGGAGAGAGAGAGGCTTTTAATAAACAGAGCAGTTGTTGTTCCAACGCAAGAAAACTCTTGCAGTCATTATTTATAACTTATAATGTCGGAGCCAAGGGACCTTAAATCCTGCAGCGTGCATATTGCATAAGTTGTAGTTAATTGTAGCCTTTGGTCCTTAGCAAGTTGCTTCGCTTTCGAAACAGTAAGAGTTAAAAGAGATTCTTGGTACGTAGCTGCTACTACTGGTTTAGGCCCTAGTAGGAAATAAAAATTTCACGAACCAGTAATACTGCGTCGCAAAAACATTATGTTCAAGTCTTCAGCCTAGTACATAAGGTAAAACCGTCCTGTGAAAAATGCTCACTGTGTGAGGGTTGAACAGCATGGTGAGCCAAGAAGATGGCACTGCATCTGCCTGGGTAAGCTTCATTATTCCACAGTACAGCACAGGCCGTACGGAAACTGCTGTGGTAGCTCGTTGTGAGCATGAAACACAGGGTTAGCAAGGTCAACACGTCTTGCGTAATGAGTGGAAATGTGACCCCGTGCATGTAACCGCTCTTACTAAATAAATATATTCAGACCAGCAAAACGTTGCAATGTAGGAGAGGCTGATAGTTCGATAATGAGCCGGTTCGAAGAGGAAATTTTTGCCTCTTTTTTCCATATTTCGCGAGATTAATGCCAATTTTGCATGCTATTTTGGATTCATGTTTGGAGAGGGGAAGAGACCACAATGAAATTACATTAGTGTCATTTTATGAAATCTTTTCAAACGCAATATTTCCCTTTAATATCAAAATTATACTAAAACTAAGCATAGAGAGTAGTTTTGGTACTGGTCTTGGTTCCAGAAAGTAAGAAGTTACAGCCCTTTCTAGTTTTGCTGAGCCAGAGTTGAACAACATGAGCACTCCAATACACTATTTGGCTAAAGAAGAGAACAAATCTAGTTTTTTCAACAGCGTCCCAATTAAGCGACTTCTACCTATAAGACTGTTGGACTCGTTTATAGAAAAGTTTTGTGAATCAAGAAAATCCCTTACTCATCCTTATACACATCTACAACGAAAAAGCTACCGCTTTGATCCTGGAAACATATAAACAAGTAGATTAATAATGTATAGCGTATGTCCTGCAAAAAAATCCGAAATTAATTTCACGACTCATAACAACTTTTATCCAGCTATTAACGTAGCATTTCATAAAATAGGAAATGAAATGAAATGCAACGAAAGAAATATCTCTTTGGAAGAATTACCGAAGTCGATCTGGTGTGCTCTAAAGTTTCCCCTTTTGCAAGTGCTCACAGGGGCTTCTCTTTCACCAGGAGCCCTAACCAGAACCCCTGGACCAATGTGTAAAAGCTCACGCCTCCCTCGAAAATTTCGGGATCTATAGATGCTGCGCTACTTTACACAATTGACAACAGCACTTTCACTGACATTAATTCAAATAGTAGCTTTATTCTGGGTAGTTGGTGATGACTGTCACTGTTCAGCTTTAGCTCACACACAGTATGGGGAGGATTTGGCCTGAAGCAATTCAAACTCAGTCCCAGCTGATGTGTGCCCAGAGCTGTACTAGGCAGATTGTGTTTTGTTTGATAGGAGGAGGGAATAGTACGGCGAATTTGCACCGCCTTGTGCGAGATCGTAAAACCTTTAAATGGCTCAAGGCCATATCCACATATTACAGTGCACAAATTGGCAACACAACTGACTGTATATCTGAGGAAAGAATGTTGTTCCTTTAAGCCTTTAATCACCTAGCGATATGGTCTCAGAGACCGCATTGACGAGAATTTCACCCTCTTATTGACATTGACACTCTCTTAGAAGCACCCCATCTCACCCTATTCATTTTTGCCTGTTCTTGTCACCACGTATTTGGAAGAGTGCATGTTACTTGATAAGGCAATCTAATCGACGCTCACTCACCCATCGCACGGTTTGTAAGAAGCTGATACAGACTACCTTAAAATGATCTTTTGTACTTTGCTTGGGCAGAATGATCGACAAATCGATGACGTTTGATGTACTTTAAACAGAAGCCTTTGATAATCATCGTATTGATAAAAGCATTCTTGATTATGTCGCTTTTGTACCATTTTACATAAACTTAAAAATGACATGCCATTTCCAGTGATATTAGGGCACACTTTTGTCATCGAAGTGAGTACTTTTGAGTACGAAGCAAAGTTTATGTGACCCATTTGATCTTAAAACCGCAGTGAATGACAATCCAGCTAGCCGTCGCCATGTACAATATCGCATTTGGATGATCTAAACCATGACGAAACTGCATCATCCTCTGATTTATGATAGGTGTATTACATTTACAAAAGCATACGTAGCATCAGACGAGGTACAAATCTACACGGGAGTTCAGTGGGTTGGAAAATAGGTTTGTGATTGTTTGCAAATTAACGGTTGTAAAAAGCATAAAAGCATACGCAAAGTGGGAAAACTGGAATTAATTCACATTTGACTTTCACCTAAATTATCACTGGTTTTTTACTCAACGAAGGACTTCTAAATGCCAAGTATTTTTTACATCTGCTGATGTCAGTTGATCTGTGACGTAAACCAAAATACCAGATAATCCCCTTCATTTTTTTGAAAGATTTACACAAACCAAGTATTAGATAACTCAGCGTTACTTTTCTCGAGATTCTGTACTTATTTGTATACACATATAGATTATCAGTGTATGTTACATGCTGCTAATAGTACATCTGTTTTAAAGAAGCCCGCCAGATCTTCAATATTAAAAAGTATACTTGTTATGTTTCCTCTCAATGACTATCTTTCCAGTCAATAAATATTGAAATTTTTATACGAAAACTGCACTGAGTAAACACACTGAGTATGTAGCAAAAAGGATCTGGTGCACGATTGGTAAGGATATGTTTTCAGCTGTACTTGTGCTCCCAAAAAGTGTCACATACGCATTGCCTACACTGGTACACACACAAATTTAAATATTTGCTTAGTATTTAATCCTCTGTTAATAATCGTTTCAGATAGAACAAAGATAAGACTTGTGGTGGATTGCAAAGGACATGTGTGAACAGATTGCTCAAACATCATGTTTTGTAACCAAATACAAGATAAGATACATTATTCATCACTCATGTTTGCAAATCGATAGTACATGTCATACTTATTGTGCTTGTTCACTTTTGTCTGGCTGTTTCTAAATATTTCATGTGGGTTCCCACTTGTCGGTCAAAAGTTTCTGTATGAACCAGCAAGTAGGTTGCTTGAATAATGGTACGACGGAGGTGATAACTACTCTTGTACAAATTTAGGAGACATGCCCGCTCAAAATTGCACAATTTTTAATGAAAAGAGAGGACACGTGAATGAAAAAATTTGTACTGTTCGAAGTCTCCAGCTAACATGTGTGTTACAAATCTATGAAATTTTTGTGTTACAATAACTGTAACGCCTGTCTTTCTAGTCAAGACAAAATTTTAATGAAACGCCATGAAATTACTACATTCCAGGTTAAGTTATTTCATGAAGTTCAGCAGGTTGGGGTTAAAATATTGGGCAACAAATTTGTGTACTAAGAAACTTCGTGACTACTCCCAAGTTACTTCACAAGATAAAACCTTACAGACCCTTTCCATATAACGTCATGTTTTGTTCACGCGGAAGAACACCTTTTGTAGGCTATGCTTTATTTACAATAAATCAGTCAACACTGTATTAAATAGTCGCTCAAAGACCTAAGGCCATTTTCCTCAAACATAGGCACTTGCCTTAAACTGAAAGAGGATGTTAGAAATGAATGGAAAACTTGCCTCAAGCAGGATTCAAACCCGGGACCTCTCGCACACAAGGCAATGTTCTGACCACTGAGCCATTGAGGCCTATGAATCAGAACGAGGTCAACTGAGCTTAAAAACGTAGCGTACGCATAGTTTAGAGAACGTGACATAGTTTTGACAATGTTTTAAAGGTGAATACTGCTGTTTGAAAGAAGTTGACAAGGTTTTGGAGAGGGAAAAAGTTTCACGTGAACGGACACAATTTGTAAAAAAAGAGGAGTATTTTTCTGGTTACAATTTTTGGATGCGGATGCCTTATCTAAGGTAGTAAGCACCCATTCATTTTAAGTGATGGCCAAAGGTCACATGAGGTTGCCGAGAGGACAGATACTGTGGAGAATTTGATTGAATTCTTGGAAGAAAACATTCTCCAGCTCGCCCGGAAAGGGTAGTTTTAGTCTGGTACGAAGGTTTACTTGAAAGCTTGGTTGCCTAAAGGCATATTTTAGTCGGGATATCTGCTATAAGTATGACAACCCTACTCTGCCCAGGCTTTCTGAACATCCCTAAGTCAAGGATACGTCAATGGAACCCTCAGTTGGCACGTAACACAGGTTAGTGGGTAAAACTTGCCAGTTAAATTATGTTCCTCTACAACGACCTGTACACTCAAAAGGCAGGACCGTAGCTTGCGGTGGGCAGGGGGCAACTGCCCTCTACGATTTCCAAACTGTAAATAAAAGTTGGGTACTTGAGAAAAAAATACTGTAGTGTTAAAAATTTCAGTGTCAAAATTATGATTTCAGGCCCACAAAACCTAGAAAATTGCATATAAAGGTTCACGTTTCCTGAAATTTTCCCGGAGAGGTCCCCGAAGCCTGCCCCAAACTTTGTTATGAGTTCCTGACGAATGAAACCGTTTCCTCCTACAAGATACAAAACTTGAATAACCAGCATCACCAAGCATGCTAAACGCCACTTTTACTGATCAATCAACACTCTTAGTGAACTTTTGTGAAGGTGTGGTTGCTACCTGAACATTTTAAAATAAAAAAGAATGCTCCGTATGGTGATTTACAAATTTATCAAAGATGGGCGATGAGGGTTTTGAAAGAGGTTTTCTACAAATTGACTCACCAAGAATTTCTTTTGAAGAAACCACACAGTTTAACAAACCTGGACGGGGAGGTCCAAATGCCCTACTGCCTGTGTGTGCTTTCTTGCTTCGTATTGACAAACCAACAAACAGACTTGTTTCAACTGGATGAACACTGAAACGACGTTAGGTGGCTAAAGCCTCTGCAATTAAAAAATGTGATGTATAGAAGTGCATTAATCTCAGTAAAGAATACCAAAGGGAGAAAATGTTAGTACCGTCATCTTTTTCACGTTATGTACAATTTATCCTGTACAGCTCAGAGTAGCTAGAGTCCCTCCTATACATAAACAGGTTCAAACTTTAATACTTTCGTCGTTACCCACATCTGTGTGGCGCATTTGTTTGATTTCACAAAAAGTTGAACTTGCGTTTAACCAGCACATGACCTTTGCAAATAGGGCCATAGGCATATCCTGTTAGAACATCATTCATCGTGCAGTTATATGCTACCACACAATGCATGGAGCCGGCGATACTTGAGTCCATATTTCTCTCCCAGTTTTCACTGAAAAATTGGTAATACACTCTTAACAGCCTGAAACCAGGTTTGCTTCCCGGAAACTGCTTTGTTCCATTCAATTCAATGGGATTACCAGCTAAAAACGCTCAGGCACAAGTAGAATCCCTGTAACTTTCTTGTGGGCACAGTGTAGACTATGATGCTGAAGCAATTTGCTCATTTTTTGATGAACTCATCAGCCAAAAAGCTAAGAAACTTGAACATTTGTAGGCATTTTTTACATTTTATCCTTCCGATATGCAAACTGACATATTGAGTAAAGCATTATAACGTGACCCAACACCATATTACACAAGCTCTCTTAGCCCATAGTATCAACGGTCTGGATACACAGATTTGAATTCAGTGGAGCATCTCCTATCTTTACGCAAATGGGGGTGGCACCTTAATGAACTAGCAAAAGTGGAGAAAATAATTTTTGAACGGAGCATTTGATGTTACTAAGCACGGTAAGTTTGTAAGAATCCTAAAAGGTCTCTCTTCTGAGCTATCAACCTATGTAATACCATATTGTTTATTATATTTGTCACGTCTACGTTGTGGTTTTTGCAGACCCGTCTGGACCAGTTGGCCACGAACACATGAATTGTGACTTCGAAGACGAAGATGATCCCCTTTGCGGGTACAAGCAAGGTGTTTTAGACTCACAAAATAGCGAAAATGTCGATTAGATTGTTTAATCAGGCCCTACAACTACGGATGGAACGGGTCCAAATAGTGATCACACATATGGTACTGCAGAAGGTCAGTGAGTGCGGTAGTAACTAAGTTTTCATGTTATACATGTTACAAGTGTATAATAGTCTTCAAATGTGATATTGCGTGCTATTGTGTGATATTATTTACATTGACAACTTCTGTTGCATCGTAACATACAGATTATTTTCGAATTCATGGCAAATACTCAAGAAAAATAGATCCTAATGCTAACGGTATTTTAAGATGGAACAAAACTCTAAGATTAAACTACCTTTTTAAATTTGGTATCGTTTGCTGAATAAATGACTGTTCTACAGTCTTCGTTGTGGTTATTTACACAAATGGCAAACCTTGGTCGTAAGGAGTCATGGGAAAGAGGTTAAAAAGTTGATTTTATGTCGCTCGAACCCATTTTGTGTAAAACTTAATAAAAATCCCGGAAGTGATTTATTATCCCAAGCTCTTTCATGCAAAAAGAAGTAGCTGACTCGATAGTCGGCTCCCTATCTGATGTAGGTGTACTTTAAACATTGAATTTAACCCAGTGCTGTAGTTGAGTACTCTACTCCGGAGTCCAAGCTCGTCTTTTCCGAATCGAAGTGTCGAGTCCAGTGTCTAGGCCTTTAGTACTTTTAATTAAGGTGCGCACCATGGTTTATCAGAAACCCAGTGTGTTTTTGTTGGTAATAGGAATATGAACTTGGTGTTATATTCCGGTTACTCTCACCCTTGGAGCCATTCATATTTCACAATCCTTAATGACCGAAAATTTCCTCTGTTCGTAAAGTGCTGCTCTTTAACCCAATTAACACAATGACGTTAGTGTTAGCAGCACTAGCTGCATATGAAGATAAAAGTTTAAAGATGATATGTCGTCTCGTAAAAACGCAATAAAAACGTATGCCGGATTCTGGATGACGTCACAGCATACCCTTGTCTTGACTTCGATTGCAAACCGATTCGATGCCCTATCGATAATGTTACATTATCGATAGTGTATTGAATCCGTTAGCATTCTCAACGGTGTATCGAATCGGTTCGCAATTGAAGTTAAGATAAGTGTTTGCTGTGACGTCATCCAAAATCCGGCAGAAGTTTTAAATGCATTTGATGAGACGACATATCATCTTTAATACTGTCCTGGAATTTCTCTGTGAAGAATTTTGGACCTAGAATGGACGAGTGAATGACTACAGTCTCTCATGACTTTACAAAGACCAGAATTTTTAGCATTTTACCCCTAAACCAATTTGAAATCTTATTGCATTCACTTTATTTTTAGTATTTGTGTTTCATTGTTTAACATTAAGAAAACTATCATCATTTTATTCATTCCATCTGTATATGTTTGAAACAATCTATTGCACTTTACCAAAGCAGAAATGTGTAGGTCAATTAAAAGTACCGTAGAAAATAATGCTAAAAGAAAGCGGAAAATTCCACGGCGTTTCGGGTTTAAACCCATCCATCAGGTTGGAAACGAAAAATGTAGTTGCATTTTTTTTGCTTCTGATGAAGGGTTTAAACCTAAACCCAAAACTTCTTGGAGTTAACCGCAAACTTTTAATACTCTTTAAACTGTTCACCGGAATAAATGAAGTATCCTACCTTTTTCTGCTTTGTTTGCTACTTCTTTGAACAAAAGTGTCACCCTCAACCTTTCAATGTGACTGGCTTTCCAACTTATTCTTTTCACAGGAACATGATCAGGGCTGCATAATTAGAATGATTTATGTCCACAATTTCCAGATGGTTCAATGGCGTTCGGTGGTTAGTTGGTACGGAAAGTTGTGAACGTAAACCTTTTATTTGTTTTTGACACTTCTTGTACATCGAAGCTTCTTGTCATATAATTTAACCGATTTGATTCTTTTGTTCTAATGCATGCAATTTTATATCACTTGGAAATTCTTAACACATATAGTTTACTTACAAAAAATATACGAAGATAATTCACTACATAAGTGCAAAACGAAAATTAAACTTTTGGTAATATCAAACTTTCAGCTTCACGCCTCTGATGTGACCCAAGTTTGAGGAGTTTGTTGAATATGAATGTTTTAAAAGCACATTAAATATTCATATACAGTTATTTCCATTGGAGTCAGCAAATTTCATGCTTTACCAGACACTTCATGATAACCTTCTGTTTTGAGGGTGGTGCGACTCCCGGCTGACATGTATGGTTCAAAGTTTTAGACACAAGTTTGTTAAAATACTGGTTGATACTCAAATGATTGATGATGCTCAAATATTCAAATAGAAAATGTCCAGTCATTCCCCAAAGGTAAAAAGGCAGCTACAGGCAAAATGAAGAAATACCAAATTTCCTAATAAAGCCGGCAGTCTAAAACTTCACCTTTTGTGTTTTGCTTCATTTAAAATCATACCACAATACCA
>WURT03035495.1:0-15032 GCA_009936505.3 Holothuria glaberrima
TCAAAAACCATTTTGCATTGCGGAAGGATATATTGCAAAAAAGTGCCTGAAATACCTTCAATTTTCTTTATTTTTGCTTGAGGAGTACTTCAATTCCTCTCCTACCAGATACTCTTCTCAAATTGAGCACATCACTTCAGTAACATGGTCTAAACTGTCCCCCAACAGGTTTTTCTAGGTTGTTAAATTTGTAGGGGAACCTCCTCCGCCGGGATTCCCCTTAAATTAGTGGTCTACTACCTAGGCCTATAGGGCACAACCGAAATTTGAACCATAGGGGCAGTTACATACTATGTGTTACCGCTATAGCCTAGGCCTAGGCTGAAAACCCGAAAATTTACTTCAAATCGGAATATCTGAAATACTTCTGATATGTTCTTCCTTCTCACAGAACTGTCAATGTTAATAAAAAAGCACAAGATTACTGTAGTAGTGCTGTCACTTTTGACATGATATTTTCCAAAGGCAGTCCTAGCATTAGGCCTATAGTACATATCCTTAGTAGGCTACATATATAATACCAGAAGGAAGTGCACTCCTTGGTCTATCGGCACCAACTTGGCCTAACTGAATCACAATTTTTATAACCTTATTCTAAATTTTACCTCTTTTCAATGCACACAAATATTTCAATCAAGTTTTAAGATCAAATGAATAGTGCGATGATTCATTTGGACTAAAAATGCCTTCAAAAAAGGAACATTTCTTGGCCATCTAAGTGGTTTAGTCTAACCTGTGCAACCGTTCGGTTCTCCCATTGGATAGTTTGGCCGAGCGTCTCTACGTCATTCCAAGAAGCTGAACTATCCAATGGGAGAATCAAACTCTGAAAGGGGAAATTCACTTTATGTAATGTGAGGCCCCATCAACAATGGCCAAGCTGGTGCCGATAGACCAAGGAGTGTGCTACCTTCTGGTATCATATGCCAAGGGTATTTACTATATAATGCTGGGACTGCCTGTAATTTTTGCCACCTTTGACCTTGTAGAGATCTCACATATATAGGGCACGACTGAACTTTGAACCATAGGAGCAGTTAGCGTTACAGGTACAGTATGGGAAGAAAACATGAAAATTCTTGGTATTTACTTCAAATTGGAATCATATCGGAAATCTTTCCAGAATGTTCTTCCCTGGCCCAAAACCATCAAGATTGAATCAAAAAGATTACAATGCCTGGATCAAAAATAAAACCGGTTTTTCTGACTCACTTTTTCCCTCCAATGTCTTCTGCTAGGAAAGGTCAATTGAATCAGTAAGCCGTGTACCAGTCGTTTTTTATTTCATTGCCATGATCACATGTAGCTCTCGCTACACAAAATATATTACGGAAATAGATAAATAAGCTTTTACAGAAAGATTAATTAGATACCAAAGGTTGCGTACATGAAGTTCTGTGAGAAAATAGTGAGCGTCATCTCTCACATAATGATAAGGATAATGATAATGATAATAATAATAATAATAAAGGCCTTGGAGGGCAGTTGTTTTACGACACTAAGCGACCACACGAAAGTGGGAGTAGGGCCCCCGATTTTCAGCAATCGCACGAAAAAAATGGAACTGACAATTTTTTACGGAAAATTACCAAGATTTTTCATTTTTTAACGAAGCATAGACATATTTTCCACAGAACAAGCACTGCTGGGAGTGCTCTTGAAGCCATACATACTTCTGACGTACGTATCTGATTCGAGAACAGGCAATAGATTCTGCATTTTACGTGACGAGAACATACTCTGCCCAGTTTTCTTTCACCGATCACGTCAGAAGATTCCGTGTAAATGGTCTGTACTGGATTGTAGTAGTGCTTTATTGTACAGTATACTAGTAGCCTATCCATCCAGTTCTTTGCAAAAATAGGTAACTACCTTAGCACTTCAGGGCCACTTAAAATTCCACCCAGTTTACTTGATGTATGCCTCTCATGGTTCCTTAACGATATGAATATGTTTTTGTAACATGTCATTATGCCCAAAACTTTCGTCTTATTTTAAAAGGTTCTCCAAATGAAACGCAAAACTAATTTCCGATAAATTCCCGTAATCCAGTCATGCGGTGCCTGAATTTATACGGGGCCAGTTCCCTTCATTCATTCATTCATGACCAATGCCCTACATAACCAACAGCACGGGCGATGCACTGGCCTTGCATTTAGTGTGTTCGATTTGCTTCCCCTGGCTTACTCGAGCTTCCGGCTTGGGTCACAATGGTCATGCGCAGTTGGGTGAAATAAACGAACATTTTACCCTAAGTATCGGAGAAGTTGGTTCACAATAGCCAATGAGAGAGCCTGTACAGCTGCGTAGCAGAGCGAACCCCGGTACCTATGTACTACAAACGTCCACTTGTGCGGTGAACGTTCATTGCGTCGAAACAATGCCCCTTTGGAAAATTCTCGAGAAATAACACTTGAGCGACTTTACTCATTCCTACATCAACCACTTTTCACAAGTCAGAAGTTTCATGTTTGCTCAACTGTATTTACATGCTCAGAAATTGTTCACAATTGCGTGTTGTTTGTTTAGCTGCCATGTTTTCCCAAAGCACGATGGGATACTTCCCCAAGTAACCGACTCGAGGAGTCGCTCACTTGGGCCTGGCTCGAGTTAACTCGGACAAGTAATCGAACACCCTAATTATGTATTACACACTGTATCTCAGTGTGCTTGCATAGGTGAACTTCAGCTTCACAAGAAAGTTTCGTGAGTTATCAAATACTTGTATTGGCAATTACGTGTACGCCTGTGCGAATCACAGACGATTAAAACCTAACGAAAGGAATGTGGGAAGTGGCATAATTTATGCAGGATAATGAGCCTCGAGTTTCCAAATTTCCACTTGCTTTAGTACGTGCACCACCAAATGTGTATAGATGATATGGTTAGCACTGAAACTATGAAAAACGTAGCGCAGTCATTGCATGTCTTCCTGTAATACAATTCGTATACAGATGTACGGCATTGTCCATGGCAACTTACAGAAATGTGTGCGTTGGGAAATTATGAAGTTATTTACAAAAACCTGAAGTGTATTTTAGCCCCGTTTTTAGTTTATGAATAATTGGTGGTGGTAATCGGTCCAATGACAAAATTTTACCGTTGCCTATTATTTACCCATTGTGCGATAACCCGCTCAATGCCGATCGGTCCGATGGCTATTTTCTGAACAGGTCAGGTTTGTAACTTGCAGTGTGTGCATGCGGGACACACACGTTGCATCTTGCAAGAGAAAATGTATGTCAAGGAAGATCTACGGAAAAGGCAGAGTTGAAAATGGAAAATAAAACAGAATATGAAAAGTGGAAAAGGGAATTTACAGTTTTGTGAAGTGGAAAATCAGGGGCCCTATGGGAGAAGCCTATGGGAGAAGCCTATGTGGCTTATGAATTACAACTTCACATCGGGTGGCTAACCAACTCAACAGTTTAGATCAAATTTGGTGTCTCTTTTGAATTTGAGAGGCCAGTTCAGATGGGAAAACCATAGATTTCTCTTGGATGAAAAACCCACCTCACCTTGACTCGGCCAGGGATCGAACCACAAACCTTCCGGTTTCTAAGTTTCATCGCTTCATATGCCACCGCCTTAATCCAATCGGCCGCAGCACCACATCCCGAAAAAGCAATATTTTCTCACCAAACTTCACATATACATCCTTTGGCATCATTCTCATTCATCTTAACTGCAAAAGCTTATTCAAAAATATGATGCATGAATGGATGAATTTTTGTGAAAAAAATTGATCATAACAGTACAGTAAGTCAATGCATTAGGCCAAGAGAATGGATGTGAGAGATGACACTCCGTAGGCGGATGGGCTATTGAGCCGAAAATAAGTTTTAGCGGGACAAGGGCTGTGAAGTATAGTGTAGTGTGCCTACTGTAGGCTATGTAACAGAACACACAGCCCAGTTCGAGGGCTAGAATTTACCGGACTTACCAATTACAAGAATAGGGCTAAATGGGATTTTGAAGGTTTGTTGGATGCATCTTTGATTGGTGCTTCCTGGTTGCATGAACAGACTGGATTCATCCCAGTTTTTAACAGATACCGTACTAATATGGAGAGCACTACAACTCCAAAAGATAGAATGCTTAAATCAATCATATCGTAATTTAATCTACGCAGCCACCATTTATACACAGCTTACAATTTAGTCCTTCAAGGGAAGATGCAGTCACCCCATTCAGAGTTAGTATGCTCCATCACTCTAGTTCTTAAATGGCCTATTTAGATCATGTGACAGTTTATTTTAGTGAATTGTGAAATTCAAGGAGAATTTCTCCTTATTTTATGTATTGTTTGTAATGCTTATATGTTCAAAATGTCTTCAGAGGTGCTTGTAATGCAACAAAAGGAGATTTGCAAGAGTTAACTAATTTTTCCAAGCAAATTTTGGGGCAACTTCCTTTAGCCTTTTATACATGTTAAGACTATTTCTCACTTTCTCAAGCCTGCTTTACACTTCCATTCAATCTGTCTAATGAACCATGTGTCTTTTCCTCTAATTGTGGTCTGACCTATGGGGCCCTGGACTTTCCAAAATGTTTCGTTAGTTGCAAGGAAAACAAGTCCTTTAGTTTCTTAAATTTTTAGAAAGTGTCTTTCCCCTTTAGGTAGGTTTCGCACCTTTCCATCGTAAAGGTGCAAAGCCTATGGCAGAATGACAATGATAATTGACAATGATAATATTACGGTCCGATTTTTGTGAGTTTTAGTTAAAATCTTTTCCATCCCTGATCAGAAAGAGCCAAAAATCTGCCAACCTATGAAAATATATGATTTGTATCACAGGACTACAAAAATGAAATGTAAACCAATTATTTCGTGACTTCACATCAACAGATAGCGATTATTGGACATGCGCACAAAAATCAGATTGATTTTTGCACAAATATCGCTCTGTTGAGTTGAGCGATAAAAGTAATATAATGGTAGCAGAACAGTTTATCGTGTGACAAACTAGGACCAGTTATCAATATTGTGAAAATCCTTACAACAAAGGCTGAGTAAAAAACCATTGGCTTGATTTAGAAATGTTTGGATTGGATTTCGGATTGAAAATCGCTGTAGTGTGACCCGCCCTTAAGACCCTGTAGGCTCATGCCATTTTTCCCGCCCAGTAGCTCATGCAGCATGTTACAACCCAGCATTTGTATGGCCCTGGTCGGGTCCAAATGTCCAATCAAGCACAAGATAATCTCATTACACACTTGGGCTGGCCAGTGTGCTTAGCACGCAATGGTCAACTTGTAGAGGCACTGGCAGGAGATTTTCACAATACAATGGGCACCTTTGTTAAAGGCTGTTCAAACAACTCATTCATGGTTATTGTTTAATCTGTTAGGTGGATTTGTTTTTTATATGGTCAGTAGGAAGGAAGGATATGTCTGCTGTGTAGTTTACCGGAGAAGTTGAACCCTGTGTATAGCTGTTTAGTTGTACTGCATGTAGCCTACTTGGGTTTTATGAGCCTGGAGGTATGTTAGGCATAGCCTACTGTATATGATATAGTAAGGAGTGACTAGAAGGGGAGTAATAGCAGTATACCTTGCATGGAAGCTCAGTTTGGGAAATTATAAAGCTACAGAGTCCAAAACACAAATGTAATATTGAGAATGACCCATCTTTAGTATGATGATTGTACTACTATTCTAACTATGAGTGCGGCTATGATTGTGACTATGACCTTACTACAGTAGTTACCTCGGAGGCTATGAGGATACGCAGTCATTTTGTTTTTGTAAGAAGCCAAATAAATATTCACTAAACATTTCCATGACGGCCAATGCGAGGTAGTAATAATTTGACACTTGATAGTTAACTGACTACCAAAAGTGCTGATTTACCCTTGAATTTACACAATTAATTGCACCCAGCCATCCATGATTGAAGACAAATCTAATACATTGACCAACTCAGCTATTTATAGTGCATTGTGTGAGTCATTATGAACTTTTGAAGTCCACTACCTTTGTAAGGTAACTGGTGCTTATCTAAGAACCAATTTGTGCAGTAGAGCATTCTAATGTTACCAACTAGGGTAGATATTTAATCTCCCCTGTTTTTGGCCAAAAATAGGGTCTCAGGTGGAAATCCTTATGGCAAAGAAGTTGTAACGCTCAGTTCCCCTCATATTTTAAAGAGGTTTCCAGGATTTAAAGTTGAAATTCTGAGGCAACTTCTTGTTATCTAGCCTTTGAAGGTCAACTTGCTTTGAGAGGCCACTACATAGGATATGCAGTCAACATTTAGGTTGTCTTTTACAAGGCACCTCGGGCCACGCAGTGACTGCATAGCTCCACAGACCCAGAAAAAACATATCTTCAGTTTTGCAGAGTATTCTGCAATTGTGCCTTATAATGAGCAGATCAGTGACTAGTTAGGGTTACATACCTGGTCCAACAGGAGCTAGGCCTAGTACAGAATTGCCAACTCTCAAGTTTTCAGAGTGAGTCTAAGGGTTTTGAGCATCACCTCATGTGCGGTGAAAATGCTAGATGACACAGTAAGAATACTTTGAGGTAATGCCAGATAAGTTCCCTTATTTAGACCATAATCAGTACTTTCCATCCCTGGTCAAGTTACAGTTATATCCCAGATGTATCGTTGTCAGGAAAGTGACTAATTTAGCAAAAGATTTTCTACTTCAGATACTATATGCACTCTTTTTTTTCACATAAGTCAGTTTCATCGTGCAAATTGACTTTTCATAATAATGTATGAGACTTGTTTAAAATCTTCAGGTCTGAGATGTGATTTCCAGGTTTTCTTGTGAGAACCTCAAGATTTGCCATTTTTGAGTTGGCACAAAATCCCCAGTGGCCCAGTTAGTTAATTGGGTGAATACTATACCTTCCTCAGTCAGGGTCAGCTCTGTGCCTTTTCATTTCTACAGTAAAGCAACTAACTGGTATATGCAGGCCTCATGGTGAAACCTATAAAAACCTATATTTTATCTTTGGAGCCTACATATTTAAAAAAACAGCCTATAAAACCTTTAAAAAGCAATATTTTTAATTTTTCTGATGGCTTAAAGAATGTAGGGATGATGTTCATTTCCCCCTACAGGGGACAGACAACATCAGCTGTCCAGGTCCCCCATATGATATAACTTAATTTGTGTATTAATTGTGACCATTTGTGGGGCTGGTAAAAATTCTGATTTAAATAGTTAAACCTTAATAAGTAAGAAAAAGTAGTTTTACTGTAGTAGACCTTAAATAACATGTATCAGTTAAAAGGGGTAGGCAGTAGCATTATCTGATACTACATAGGCAGCCCCTTTGCATAGCAATGGCAAACACAGGATACTGACAGCGCCAGGTCTTACATTTGAACCAATGCCTCTTATAGAACGATAAAACAGCATAACAGGCTAGCGGCTAGCAAGGTCTTTATTGCTATGAGCTACTTCTGAACTAACATTGTATACTGTGGCTAATGTTAGGCATGCATAACCTACTTTATATTAGAAGCTCGATCACATTTTCAAACCTACCACCACAATAATCCTCTTCCAAAGAGGCTAAACACAGCTTAAATCCCCTTCTCTGTCCCTGAATTCCATTCAGATAGGACATGTATTACTTGAGATATCAGCAAATGAAATTGACCCAAAGTGAGCTTGAGGCAAGCAGGAGTTATATCACTTCCTCACATTGATATAAAGGGATGCTTTGTTTCCTTTGTTTTTCAGTCTGTTGTGTTGACCTTGAAGTTAATAGGGTTACCCCCATGAAGAATATAAAGTTTGTAACTTTACCATGCCTCTCATGCAATCATTTTCTGTTAACATGGAAATATTGAGCAGAAAATTGGTTGTAAAGTTTAAAGAAAACAAAAGACTGCTCATTAATGTGAGGCTATGAAATCATATGTGCTTGCTTCAAGTTCACTTTGTGTTGAAAATGTGACAACTTAAACTGCTGATATCTGAAAACCACACATCGGATTTCAATGGAAATTAACCAGATTGCTTAGAATAAGTACCCATATCAAAACTTGATTTGAGCTTAGATCTGTCTTTTAATACTCAGCCTCGTTTCTCAAACGATGCATGATGTTTAGTCTTCCTTTTTAAGAACAACGTCTGCTTGTGTAATAATTAAACAAAATCTGCTAAGCAAATCAATGTAGTTGGCTATCGGTTTCGAGCTTTAGCTCAAAATGTTCGTCTGTCATCAGTGACAAGTTCATGCTAGTCATAACGTCATAATAAGGCCAAAAATACTGCTGGGGAGAATTAAAACTTGATCTCTGAAATTTTGTCTGAAAAGTTACTTTTTGGTGTCTTTTTTGGAATGTTTCTGAAAGTGTGTATGTATGGGGATTAGTGCAGGGTGTCCGGTACCAAATGTAATTTAAGACGTCCGGTGACATCATCACAGAAGAAGCTGACCTCAGATGTTGCCTCCGTCTGCTCAGCCTCTGTGCTGATGCCATCTTCAGTCTCAAATCACATTTGAGACCAGATACCCTCACATTTATCCCCTAATTATAGCCTTGCATACTCACCAGGTCAGGAAAAGAAGGCTAACCAAGTTGAACACATGTTCTTGCTAATGAAATAATTTTTCCAAGTGCCCCATGGGGTAGTATTAAAGCTTCAGCAATTGTGAGCCCTGTAGACCACAGTCTGCTTGCTTAGCATTTGGGTCACTTTGTGGCTTCCCATATTAGTTCAGGAACTTCTACGGTAAGAACTGAAGCCTGGGTACCAGGGCTACACATAGGCTAATAAACACAAAACCTACTCTAAAACACAGCCTTCTACACAGACCATACCACAGGCAGTCCTTTTGTTATGTGGGAAATATAGCCAAAAAACTGACCCCCTGCTCCATCCAGTCTACCTACCAGTCCTTGAGATGTGGGTACACAGTAGGTAAATTCAGGTAAATACAGTAAGTCTATATCTGTAAAGAGACCAAAGTAATGCTTTAAGGAGCAAGTCCCCCCCTACCTTGGTTACAGGCCTGCCTGAGCCTAGACTTGCTCCAAGTCTCTCGCGATGCTCTTTCCCAGCTGATAGGATTCCTATGGTTCTCTACTCTTTCACTGTTCCTTCTCATAATGACACCCTTTCAGACCTCTCCGACTGTACTGCTGCAAGGCCAGACCTCTCCGACTGTACTGCTGCAATCACAACAATTTCTCACATCCCCCACTTTCTATGCGGAATCACTGTGCTACCCATATCGAACAACACGCAGCGAACGGGGCTTGCCCACAACAATTTCTCACACTCCTGCTTTATACACCGAATCATTGTATTGTTGTTATACATTGCTATATATCGACCAACACACTACGAGCGGGTTCCCGCGAGAGACTTGTATCTTTTGTACTTGATGGGCGTCACATTTTAGCCAGCGGTATTCTACAGTAAGGGCTGCTAGCCAATTTTATCTGATGGCTACTGTCAGATGAAAGTGCTTGCCATTGTTCACCTTGTGCACACAGTTGACTCAGACTGTGAATAGGCCCATTGTTGTCCTCATCCTTCAGTAGCTGAAGGTTAGAATAATCTATCTCCCCTAATATGAATATTCACCATTCTATAGCCAATGAAGGGTTTCCAACATGTAAACTACTCAATGCGCAAAAGTGAAATACAACGTTCGTAGCAAGGGATATGAGTATTTATCAATGAATATCCAGCAAATGTCATACAATACCCAAGCTGATTGGATGATAACAGTTAATTATCTTTAAATGTATTCATTCTTATTTTTGGATGAATAAACTTAACAGAACTAAAAGATATAAGTCTCTCACAACAAGCCGCTCAATTGAACAGCCCTCTCTGGTAACAGTACGTGTGTGTGTGAAAGGACAAGAACCATTTGAAACAAGTGCTATTGCCCAGCATTAGCGCGTGTTGCAAGGGACAGTAGGAAGCAGGCTGAGATTGGTGTATTGCGGTACAGTGTGATGGAGTCACTGTGAGAGAAGGAACAGGCAAAGAATGAGAGGTGGAAGAGAGAATAACATGAGAGACTTGGGGCAAGTCTAGCCTGAACCTCCTGTTTCTAACCACAGATATTAGCAAAAACACCCTTCTCATTATTGTGGGATCCAATGGCACCAGCTTCCCAGTTCATCAAGACTTCATCTGTACTTCCACAAATGTCATTTACGTTTAAGTTTGTGGACAGTGTAGCCTACTGTATATATGTAGAAGAAAGCTAACGTCACTTGGCAGACATACTGCAGAACACACCTCATGTGCATCTGACAAAACCCCCAAAGATATTGGGTAGCCACACATTTCAAATCCCCCCATCTCCTTGCTTGATGCAGGACTTAGTAGTTACTGCAGCTCCATATTCTGCAGAGGTTCTGACCATGATCTTTTAAGCGCCAAAAATCGGCTTGTCATGAAGCTTGAAGCCCTTGCTCCACAAGGTCGGAATGTAAGGGTGTATCTTATTTAACTTGCTTCCTTTGAGTTTTTCCTTTGTTGCTTTCTCACCACTTCCAATCAGTGACTCTTCTGCATTTCTCTTCGTGTTCCCTTTATTGGTTTGGTCCTGTCCGTTTTCAGGGCATAACTTTTATTTGCACTTGTAGTGTACTATTGTTCAGTCAAGTATTTTTGCCACCCTATGAAGGGTTTATCCTCAAAATGTGGAATTTTCAGCAAACTTTAAAGTACTTCATACTTCTTTTTACTGACCTTCATGTATAAATTTATATTCCTATTTGTGAATCTTGTTGGAGTCAACATTGCTTTTCACCTCATCCAGATTTTCCAGCTTAAGTTGCTGGTTCTCAATTTTAAGTACTGTAGCCTACATCGCAGTTGCCATATAGTATGTTTGTTCATTCCTCTTCATCATTGGGAGATCTAGGAGATCTGTCAATGTATCATGGAACACAACATGGCCGTGAATTGGGCCTGGTCCCTACTGGTGTTGACCCTTGGACCCTATGCCCATGGGGGATTGCCCACATCCCCATGCCATTGTCAGTTGGATTATTCCATATAATTGCCCCCATAACTTCTACCCCCGCCACTTTCAAAAATCAGTCACTTCTGCTGTTGGACTACATCAGCCAGTGGCATTCAAGAATTTGTGGGATCTAAGAGTGTACACCTTAAATCATCCCTTCCTTGTCATCCCCTGCCCCTCCTCCAAGGCTTGCAATCAACTATCATTGACAAATTGAATAACCATGCTGTAAGGAAATAGATTATTCTAACCTTCAGCTACTGAAGGATGAGAGCAACAATGGGCCTATTCATAGTGTGAGTCAACTGTGAACAAGTTGAACAATGGCAAGCACTTTCATCTGACAGTAGCCTTCAGCTAGAATTGGTTAGGAGCCCTAATAATAAAATAAAAGTGGGTAAATTATACATTGTTTGTGATTCAACAGACTTAAGGAAATCAGTGTAACTAAATAGTGCATGTTTTGCACATTTGGCAAAGTTCAAAGCTTGCTTTTAAATGGTGCATCATAAGGAATATTTGAAGTATAAAGCCAGTTTAGAATTTCACATTTTGGTAAAATTGCTCAAGTACTGTAGCTCAAATGGTCACTGTCACTGCATGGTTAAAACCTTGAAAGGTAATTGAAGCACTCTGAGTGCAGCTTTTTCTTACCTGTGTTATCTTTTTTTGAAAGATTCCTGTACTCAGATTGGAGCTGAATCAGCAAGATTACTGTCATCTCTTGGATGCTTTGTTGCCCTTGCTTCCTCTGATAAAGAAGGATTAAAATCACAGAGAGCAGAATTGCGTGTGAAGAACACATTGGAAGAGAATATGGTACAGTAGTTACTTGATTACTAATAGATTCACACACAGATTGCCAGCATTTTTACGCAGAGTATGATGTTCAGTATTTACGTAAAATATAACTTTATTAAAAATGGCAGAAACTAAGATCAGAGAAGATCCAGTATGTGCATGTGCTTTTAATGTGATGCAATGATATGATGTTGCAGAGGGACATGGTTATGTACCTGTATACATGGTGCTTTGATGTGCATGATGCTTCGTGCGTGATGCTCCATGGCACCATTGTGCATGGTGCCATAGTATTTTGCTCCGTGGTGTATGGTGCTGCTTCATCATGGTACATGGTACCATGGTGTATGGTTCTTAATGACGTATCAGGCTTCAGGGTACATGGTGCTCCATGATGTTTGGTACTTCATCATGCACTGTGCATGTGTTATAGCTAGTTTTATGTGAGGTGTTGATATTTTTATTGTTATACTGTAGATGATTTTGTGTTGTGCTTCGTTTCGTTAATTTTTTTTTTCGCTTAACATGTATACATAAAAAGAAAGAATATAACTTTTACAAGGAATTTATGTACATACATAAGGGAAAGGAAGTACACGAAAACCCCAGAGGGCTTGAGAAGGTGCACACCCTGTAAACAAAAAAAGAGCAAACAAGCAAAGAAAAAATTGTTTCAACAGCAGCACATTATATGATATCGCCCTTACTCAAATCGCCTACCACTGAACAGTGCAAAACCTGACTTCTGGCGGACAAGTCAGGATTTTACTTGATGTTCACACCTACAGATTATAGCCACTGGGATGCTTATCATGTTTTATAATATTTTTATTGATTTTTCAAAATTTTAGGCTATAATCTTTAGGTGCGAACATCAAGTAAAATCCCGACTTTTCAACCAGAGGTCGGGTTTTGCACTGTACAGTGGTAGGCAATTTGAGTAAGGGCAATTTCACGTAATGCAAAAAGAAAAAAACACAATCTGTGATCTGTATATAGTCTCGGGGAAGGTACAGCATAGGAGGAGGATGTATTCCTCTTCCCCTTCGGAAGGTTTTGCATAAGTGCTCGGATGCAAGATGGAAACATTTTGGTGGAGTTGATTTAAAATATTATTTCCCCACAAATTTACGATACTGCATGTATCATATCAAGCTGTGTTTTGGATAAAGTCACATGAGCCTGACTTATAGTTTGCATACAGAAAAGTGCTGGTCAGCTACTGTAAATTGATTCTGCCGAGTGGTAGTTGGCAAAGTTCTGTGAGTACTGAGTGGAGTTGTCTATGGCCAACCACTGCCTACCGTACATGAGTGCTACACCCCTTACTCATGTTGCTTCCAGAGGAAAGTTTACAGCCATACTGTACATGTAGTAGGCGTGGGGAAACTGTTAGTCTACAGTACAGTGGCTCTGATTCATTTCAAAGGCATCCAGTGCAAGGAGGCAGCCCTTTCCAAATTATTTGTTAAATTATACATTACTTTTGAAAATATTTCAGTAAGGCCCCTTGTTCTGGTCTGCATTGTACATGTAAACAGTACACCTTCAGGTGCTTTTTACCCTCTTATGCATTTGTTTTTAAGCTCCACAAAGTTTTAAGTTCTTTATTTACACTGTTTCATATTCTGGATAAGCCATGCTTCAGGCCTGCCATTTTTCTCTTACAGCAGTGAAGTTCCAGCTTCGACTGTCTTTGAATGTAGAACTGGCAGCATGCTTAGGCTAAGAACAATAGGTTAAACTAGTGAATGATTGTCCAGGAGACTTCTGAATGGATCAAGTCTTCAATATGGACTACATATTCTTAAAAATCAATCCAAGAGATCTTTCTAGTTACATTAAATAGTGGAGTACTATGCAATGTAGGATGTGGAGGAATTTCACCAATTTTTATATATTAATACTTAAAATATGGCTGGACAAGAATTTTCCATTAAATTATTTAAGGGTTGGAAGGTTGATCAGTTTATTTGGGGGGGGGGTGGATTGGGGGTGGATAGGGGGGTATTAAGATCTCATTGTAGGTTCAGCAGAACTAGACATTTTTTCACTATCCTGTTAGTGCAGCACGACAGGATTGTCTGGTGTATCCCTCATTTCCTTGTCCTTTATTCCCATCAAAAAACAGGTTTAGGAATTGCAACTTGTTCAAATAAAGGGTAACCCTTAGAGGCCAGTTTGTTATCATTCAGATGTTCTTGCAAAAAGTGTTTGAAAATTCTTGAGAAATTTTTTCTGAACTATATCAACAAAGAAGCTTAATATTTAAGTACAATTTGTTAGGCTAGTAGAGAGTACATCTCTGCTAAGTTTAAAGAGATAAAATCAAGAAGGAATACCATTATTTGAAGATACTATAAAATACATCAACCATTTAAAAAGTCATATTTTATTCTAGCTGTAGGGCCATAGTGCTCAGCAGAAGACTATAAACTTATTTTGAAATCATTATTTTCACTTCATGTTTGTCATATTTTGCAGATTCTTACACTCCCTGTTGACTTTCAGGATGATAAGAGTATAGAAGCTATGATAAATGAAGTCATCTTTGCTTTTAAGGAGCTCAATGTTCTTGTAAGTATCAGTCCTGGACTCTTCTTTGTAGATTGTTACAATCAATCTTAAGTTTGATTTGTCAAGACTGTCGTGCTACTGAAATGAAAAAGATCAGTTGTTTCTCTTTGTGAAACAGTGCCATGTTATAGTAACTGCAGTCCTGTCCTGTTCGTGCATAATGATCAAAGTTGCAATCCTTGACAAAAGTACATGGGACAATTAAGCCCTGCTCCCTGTAACAATGTTGAAGTCTCAGAACACAAACTTGGGCTTCTTCAGCATTGAACAGGGGAATGGGGATGCAGACAGGGGGATGGTGATCTTACTGTTTGTCGTTTTGTCCCACCATTTTTGTGGAGGATTGTAGGTAAACATTCCCTGTGCCTATTAAAGGGAACAAGCATTTACCCCAATTTTTTTTTTGAAAAATCTGCAAATTCTTGCATATCTCCTCTTATATGCCATACAAGTATCTCTGATGATGTTTTGAGCATAAATATTACAAAAATATTACATAAATTTTACGAAGAGTCAGAAAAAACCTTGTGTCACATAAGTGAAAAGAGGCAGTGACGAATTAGGATCCCAATTTTAACCTAATTTTAAGTGGAGTGACTGCATGTTCCCTTTAGGGTCTGGCAATTACCACTTTTTTTTTTTTTTTTTTTTTTTTTTTTTTTTTTTTTTTGGGAATTACAACAGCTGAGGGT
>WURT03035506.1:0-15032 GCA_009936505.3 Holothuria glaberrima
AGGGTCCAGGGGCCACGAAATGGACCCAAATTAGTGTGTAAGTCAATGGAGGAATAATTGGTGGTGTGCTACCATAAGCCTTTACCTTTGTTTGTACTGAAAATAATTTGATCTTGGGAGATTTGTGGTTTTTGTTTCGGACCTGTCTGTCTTCCTTGTCGAGTAACTTGACAACCACTTATTCGCCCTCACATACAGACATATTTGTAGGTTACTGACCTAGAAGAGGTGAGATTCTAGAGGCTTCCTCTTTGTTCCAATTTGGGGCGAAAATAGGCCTTACGTAAGTTTAGGCCGGGAAGTTCAGAACTCGTTTGACTGCTAAAGGGTATTTGTTTCTCAATCCTTGTTTTATTCTAATTAGTTTTTACTGAGCTAATTCCTGTTCCACCTTATTTCAAGTCAGATAATACACCATATTCGCGTGAAGTACTGTTGTGATATGAATTTAAGAAGGATTTCTTGAAGGGTATATTTTTCCGTTTAATATGCCTTCAGTCTCGCCGATGAAACTTAGATTGAACCGTGTCTTGTGTTGTTCCAATTTGTCCCTTTCTGTAGTGGGGATAGGAAGTACTAGTAACTCTTTTATGGGGAAATGCGGACCGATATTCAGCAGTGTGCATCGGGACTTTAGATGGGCTCGTGAATAAAAAGTGTGTTGTAGAGAAACTTTAGCTTCTGTTACCGATTTGTGATTCCAGTAGTTTATGTTACTTGCCGAGGGAAACTCCTTGACGGATCCTTGATAGGACAGACCGGAGAAGGGACGCCTGCACCGGTAGGGCTTGCTGGACCCGACTGCCGAGACGCTGGACTCTCCGTCGCCGGTCGCCGTAACGTTGAACCCAATAAAGGGAGGGGATTTTGCTCATTATGAGGGGGGGGTACATGACCCCATTTTTCAAATAATGTACTGTGTGAAAAATCAAGTCATTGGGCGTTTTCTCAAATATTGGGGGGGGGGACATGTCACCTTGTTCCCCCGGGATCGCCACCCATGAACCCAATATTCAACTTGTGCATTTTCCCGGCAAATTCACGGCAGGTATCCCTTTTTAAAAACCCCAAGGTAAAATCTGAAGGACAACCAGCACAATAGAAGACTAATCAATAGTTTTATGATGTATGTTCACGTATACCTATTTGCCCAAAACCGATCAGCGTAATACACTCGATCGCCGGGCTGCCATATATTACTCATGTACCTGTGTTAGCTGCACTGATGTAATGCCAACAGTTAAGAGTATGTACGTATACGCCAAAAGAGGAGAACATGTATTCGAAACTTGCGCTGAAGGTATCGCCACTGCTTGCACCCAGGCCGCTTTTCCAAAAAATCACAAAACCAAGCTATCAACATAACTCAGATATCATCTAATGTTTTCTTTAGCACCCATTGTTTCCTTTAGGTAGTAACATTAGACTAACTGAGTAAAATATTTTTAAAACTTTGTTGTCTTGAACGAAATCCCCGTGAATGTTGGGTGATTCGGTATATCCACGGAAACGCAATCGACGTATTTGCTATAGTCTGACAGTTCTGATCCTTCCAATGCGCTACAAATATAGCACTTTTCCAGTTGTCCTGTTGTTTAGTAAGTGATTTCTTACAACGGGAAACTTACCTCATTTTCGACGGAATCTACAGGCTACATAATTCTTCATTTCCTATTCCGTTCATTACTTTGCAATCCAGCCTGACATTACGTTCTTAGAAGGAAGTATTAGTAGTCACTTAAATTCCAACCTATTTCCCTAATGATTGGCAAGAGTGTTCGTGGGTTATTTCAGGGAGGTGTGACTTTGATCGGATTAAGAGTGAGGGGATTAATCATTTAATGACTGATCATAGGACTTCAGAACCTCCAATTCTTTTGTCTGATACTGATTTTTACCTGCTATTTCCTGTCCTAGCCAACCTTTGTCAACGACACTGTTAAGCCGGCTGCCCACTTAGCGAGCAACGGCTTGCGAGCTCTTGCGATTCCTTGCGAGCTCCTGCGTCCTCGAGAAGATCGCTAATTTTCTCCCTATATTTTACTTGGCGATCTTCTCGAGGTCGCAAGAGCTCGCAAGAAATCTCAAGAGCTCGCAAGCGTTTGGTCGCTAAGTGGGCAACCGGCTTTATTAGGCTGACAATATGATTATCGTGAACAGTGGTTTGATGTGTAGCAAGTTACCGACAGCTTAGTTAACGCCAATGTTTGTTTTAACATTCAAAACGACTGCTTTTCGTGACACTATATGTCACTGAAAGCCAACTTCTTCCTGTCAATCACCGAACTTAACCTTTTTGATAGGCAAAGTTGTGCATGGCTGCTTAGCCAATTGTTTGCCTGACTTCCTCTGTGGAGAAGAACAGTGCAAGCCACAGCTCCCATTGCATTCAGTCACTGCCGTTAGGCAAGGCAATTGAGCCGACCAACCGGCCAAGCAAACAAATCATTTAGCACGCTCGAGGGAATGGCAGATTTAGCACCGATAAACTTCCCGGATTTTTGTACCAAAAGCCGGGGAAGGGTGTCAGACTTTCCTAACGAACTTGTTCGCGATATGGTTGAAGCTGAATTTTAAAGATCCTTGTAATAAAAGATCTGCCCATGCTATTTGCAAATGCAGAAAAGAGCTATGAGGCTTTATGTTACTGTTGATTTTTCATCAATTTGCGCATTATTTCGTAGCTTTAAGGTGGTGTATTCGTGCTCAAAATGTAACAAGGAATGACAATGTGGTGTTTTTAAAAAGGGCACAATGCGCCACAAAGGCGCAAATTAGTTTGCGACAACGACTGGCAATGTAAGATGACCGGACAAATTTTCATGTGCCGCCCTTCAAGATTTAGCAGACGACGTGAACCTTTGTGTTAATTTCCTTAGTACCTTTAATCCTATTATATGTGGAAGATTACTTCAAAAAGGGATTACTGTAGTCAATTAGCTAGGTTCAGAGAAAGGGTTAAAGATGTGTCTCCTGTCAAAGTAACACCTCCCTGGTTACATATAGTCCTATATACGATATGTTCCAAGCTCATCTAAGATTTGGGGATAGTAATGACGCCCTTGTAACTGGCTGACCACCTGGCGCTCCTGATGATCAGATGATGCTACGAACGTAGTGAATAATGCAATTGTCAGGCGTTTCTAATACTCCAATTTGCAAGCCACTCACCTAGGAAATGGTAATCGAGGGAAGGGATGCACCCTCCTTCTATCTCCTGTCCTGCAGACCTAGGTCCTGCCTGACATGATCTTTTGGAGTTCAAAATATTGTACGCAAAAACGTTCAAGTAACGGCGTCGATAACAGTCTCACAGCTAATTGGGTACGTAATTTGCATGGGATCGATCGTTTTCGCTGGGCACACCCTCCAAAAGTGGTCCTGTTTCTTTTTTATTGGGAGGGGCAGGGTTATACCATGACGTAGTCTATTTGATGGGGTCTTTTTTAATCTGCTTACCCCCATTAATATAATTTTTGAACCTGGCATTACCCAGTGGGTCAAACAAAATAAGTTGTAATGAATACGAACTCATCAGAAGTTTCGGACAAGAGTAGCCTAAGCCAAAATTTGTCTGATCTCCTGCCAACACGTATAACAATGGAATTTCACTCAAATGTGCACCCATACTTCACATATCTACGCAATATTGCTGTTGACACAAACCATTGCTAGCCTTCGCGATCGTACAACCAAAACATTATGTGTGTAGTCTAGCAAGTACTCATAGCTACGCAACACGCAACCAGACATAATACGTGGGTTAGTTCTCCCGACACACAATCAACACATATTTTTCAAATCTCAACGTTTCCTCCTTAAATAATCAGTTGTAAATGTCAACATATTCACCTTTTTTTGACATAAACACGTACGGGTCAACATATGTATGTGTGCCATATATCGAAACCGTCCCGAGGTGGTACTGTCAAGTGTCAGAAAGTGCTTTAACTCTCAAGTTATAAAGATTTAGTTCAGCAACTTGTTACAGTTCTAAAAGGTTGTTAGGGGGATTTGGAAACGAATTACCTAAGCTGCTTTGATTTCTTACGCATTGTCTTCTTTTAGTTTCCTTCAACAGAAAGGCATAGTTCCTCTGGAAGTTGGTGCAAGGACGGTCTACATTGAACTTATTCCATTTGTAATCTTCGTACCAATACAGCTAACAAAAAGGTCTATACTACTCTCTCCTAGGTACTAAGCATACGAGAATCTATATCCAGGTGTATACGTTTATACATTATATATGATTTGATTATCGTGTACGTGGTCAGTCGTTCAGTGAAAGTTGACGCAGCTGTTACGTATACCTAACATCAAACGCGTTGAAAGGATTGACACAGAATCAGCTGCGAACTTGGGTGAGTTAAATTTGTTTTGTTAGGGAGGAGAAATTTAGGAAATGGTTCAATGATAAAGAAATATTTCAATTTGACGGTGAAGTCATTCTTGGTTTTCGTTAAGTAGTGAGTGGGAGAACTCTCCATTTGTTAAATTGGTTCAGATAATGTTTTTAGTACTGTAGACTGAGTGCACGTTTCTGACCGTGGTCAGTAGACCTACTTGAAAACTGAAGTAAGAACTTTTTAGTTGTACTTGTTAAATAAGCAGTAGCGTGTTTAAAGTGGTGGTTGGGGGGGGGGGGGGACAGGCACCCACCACCGAAGTAAGTCGGGGTATAATCCCTCAGTCTGGGGATTTTAGGATCTGGGGAAGAGGAAACGATTGTCTACAGAATGAGATTATAAGAATATCTTTTTCCATTATTTGGTCGTTTACAAATAAAGGATCGAGCTCTTCCCATCGCCCGTCAATAAATAATCAGGCAAGAGGCTATATATCAATATCTGGCCCATGGTGAAGGTAAACCTACTATCATCAACGTTCCTTCTCGCTTCGATCGCGCTAGTCTCTTCAACCAGGTGTTGAACATGTTCATAGTAAAACTATACAGGTTTTAAGGTCTGTAGACATGTAAATGTGATGCCTGCCTAAATGATAAAAATAGCCGCAATTCCCATTAAAATCCATCAGATATTGACCATTTTACAAGACAATTATAATTTTTTACTTACGCCATGAATCAACATGAGCTACTTATGCAAATTTGTGATGTACAGAGAGGAACCTGTCAACTGGATGTAATGTTGTCCTTTGTTAGTTTAGCCTTCATTCCAACGACAACTGTAAGTTTGGGATGTCCTTAGGGGTTAATTTTGGAAATAGCTATTTAATTCTTTGAAAATACCCACTTAAAACACCGAACTAAAACCAGGTATTAAGTAATTAACAGATAATTTATAAAGGAATAACAAAAAGAAGAAAAAAATACAGACACTGTGCAACACTCCACAACATATTTTTTGCATAGCTAATAAACAATTTCCACAAATGGTCAAACTTTGAAGAGAAATCTTTTAAGAAAGGTAAAAGATATCGAAATAATTCCAACGGATTTTAATCAGGGATCTTAAACTAGCTTTGTTGAGTTGAAAAACTGAATTCATCACATGTCCACAGACCTTTAAGGATAAAACAAGTGCTGTTTAACTTTCACGATTATTGAGTAGTTTTAAATCATCTCAAGCAGCCTTTTTGACTGGTCTCGTTATCTTAAACGTACGCGATGCTCCGCATAAGCAATGGAGTAAGGGAAAACAAGCCAGTGAGCTACAACTGGAAAAAAGGCCGTGGCCGGCTCGACTTGAACCAATTGGTTGTAAACTGGGCCGTTAAACCTCATCTAACTGACTAACTTACTAACTTTAAGGTACAGTCCTGTTGTTGTATGTGTGACACATGCTGTAGCAAACTGCAGCCTTCATGCATAGAAGATTATCAATTAGCCGAAATTACTCAATGATAACTCTCAAAAAAATTTAATGGGAGAGAAAACTTTTCCAGGGAGCCCCCTTGACTACGGACATGAATGGGAATACATTCACCCAGAATGTGGTGTAGTATTAATATGCAGTAAAAAACAGGCTATACTACCAAAGTAAATAGTCATTTGCCCAAGTAGGCTATAATAAGTGGAGCTGTACTTGAAGTCAATGCATTCATTGTACAAATTTTCTTTGTACTTTATTCTACGCTCCTTTTTCATAATTGTGGCACAATTAAACGTTGAACGTAAATGAGCAGTGGCAGATCCAAGAGGAGGCGCAACAGGCACGCGTCTCCTCTATTGGCCGTCATACGTGCAAAAAGTTGAAGCAAAAAACGCTTCAAGATGTGTCAAATATATAGTTCCATTTTTCATCTCAGTCCTCTAACAAAAGCAAAAATTTTCCAGAGGGGGAGAGGGTACCTCTCATCTTAGGTCTTTCCAGGAGAGCAATTAATCAGACTTTGCGCCCCCTGAATGAGTAGCTAAAATCGAGTAATTACTGATTCACTTTCTTCATAAATCGTATTGTATACTGTGAGCCTAATCTGTAAATATGAGTTATTTCTAAACAGACACATAGGCTTGATCTAGTACAGATGATATCGTTTGCTCCTAGATGGTTTTCTGTTGCAAAATAAGCCTGCTCCCTTCAGGTATAATTTTCAACATGAACAGTAAAAAAGTCTATGCAGATCCCAAAAATCTCCCATAAACTATTTCACAAAACATCTGAAAAAGCATTCTATTTAAAGACATATACTCCTAACCCCAAAGAATATTTTAAGTGTGGGGTATCGAAATTCTCCATTGGTGACTGCTGATTGACAGCAAAGGTTTGAAAATTCAAAAGATGCAGAGTAGCTCACATTCCACACAATGCAGAGAGAATGCTTGGATTAGACATTCCTTGTATGCTCACCATGATATATTTCCTAGGGCAATAAAATTGGTTTGTGTCTGCACAAGAAGGAGCATTATGTAGCTATGAGAGGATCTACAAGTTGCATATTTGGGAGAATTACGGTCTGGGATGACGAGATTTGCCACAGTTGTCTAAGTGGGAGTGGCTTTGAGTACTAGCCTCTTATATGATGACCAGCTCCTTTTTGCCTCCCTGCAAGTGACCATTTTCAAAGGTACATGGGCAGATAGGCATGATAACCTGCTTACTTACTCCGTTAATGCCGAGTGGTCATCTGACACTGTATGATAATGCCAAATCACATCTTATAAGGTTACCTTTCATTTTTCATGAAGGAAGTAATCTACAGGGCCGTGCAAACCTTCCGTCTTGACCAATAATTCACTAAATTACTGGCTGTTGCAGGCTGTTCATGAAACGGTATGGTTCTCTGTGTTCGTATCTTAGATTCCAGATGCCAAAAGTACAGCCTACATCTAACATTGACTTATCTCCCAAATTTTGCCCCTTTAGGTTTCTTGCCTTTGGCTCTAGCAGATTAAATGTTTATCCTCAAAAAGTAAGTCCGTTTTTATTTAAAACCCTGAGTCTCGACCTCACAAAAATATGTCCTTTAAGTGTATTAAAATGGTCGCCTTTATACTAGAATGTGAAAGGAAGGAATTGAAAGTGGAAACACTTAAGGCGGAGGAATGGGAAAGCAGTTTTCTACCAGGTGAGGAAATCTGGAAGAAAAGGTTGAAAAGCAGTGACCTACATCGTGTTGAGGCATAGGGTATCTGCCAACTTCGATGCGCCCCTACAGGCCATTCTCAATCCCTCTGACCGAATTCCCTTGCTCCGTCACTGATGTCTGGAAAGTTTTAAAGAAGAGTAAACTATAGTAAAATCAAGCTGGACGAACGAAGCAACACACTCTGCAGCACTTCTAACGTATATAATTCTGTTGCTTAAATGTTGTCCAAGTTCACTCTGGTATCGGTCCACAGATGGGGACGTAACTTCCCCAGCCCCAGGTGTATATGAAGATTTTTTCTACAAGCCTGGGTTGTATATTATGGTTATCCCCGAGGCAAACGTTTAAAAGTAAGTTTTCTGATTTCTTGTAAAATCTGTAACCCGAGGAGATTTCCTTTTTCAGATCTATGGAGCTGGCTGAGGGCGGGTGAGGGGGTAGAAGCCAGCCCGTGTTTTCATTTGCCTCGGTCGTTTGTACTTCAGAAAAATTTATTTAAATAGCCAAGTTGTTGCAAAGTTGTTACTTGACAAAAACAAAAACAAAAAAAAAAAAACAAAACAAAAAAAAAACAAAAAAAACAAAAAAAAAAACGAACAATCAAGCCTAGAGCGGAAGTGTAGATTGGTAATAACCCTGTCTGTACAATTCCTGTTATGTAGCAAATGCACTTTTAAAGCCCGGTTTATGTTGTTTCAAAAGGACATTAAGGGTCAGGCCCCGAAATGTAGTGAGGTTGTCAAACTGGTAGGTGGACTCCCATCCACACATACACAGTTTCGTTCAGGCTAACTCTTGAACATAAACCATCTAGTACTCTTACTTATTTAAACCAGAGGGTTGTTACTCTTTTGTAACCACCACTTCGGACATTATGCACTGTTCCGACAATTCACATTAGCGCTTGGGCGCACACCTGGTACCAAAGCTCCTTTTCAGCCTGATGAAATCATTTTACCCTTTTTGTCTGGTACAGTAGCTATATAACGTCTGTAAAATTTCAAGGATTCTAGATGCATTATGGGTGTTTCTAAGAGGCACATTTTTTCTTCTTAAAAGATTCCTAAATCTAACCCTCAAATAATAAACATTAGTTGAGATGTTCTGGAGAAATCCTTGACATCTGGACATTGCTCCATAAATTCTTTGAAACTACAGAAATTTACACGATGTTTTTTTTAAAATAATTGGGTCGAATATTTTGTTAGGGTGGGAGCTGGAGGAGACAAAAAAAAAAACTTGATGTAAGAAGAGAATAAAAGGCCTGTATCGAAGTTTGCATACTCTGCTAGGGGTTATTTTAGGATCTTTTTCATCAGGCGATAGCGGGTCCGAACATAAAATTTTAATAATATTTGAATTTGAATGAATCAATACCCAGTAAATCGTAACTAAGGCGCCGCACAATGCGAACCTTGCTCAACGATAAAGTTGTCCCAGGGACAATCCCCGCGGTAGCAGTTCTAACGGCGCCCCGATGACAATTAACCTAAGAGACACCCATTTAACTCCTGAGTGGAGGGAGGCAATTGAGACAAAGCATCTTGCCCAAGGACACACTGTAATGACCAAGGCGGGAATCCAACCAGCAATCCTTAGATCACAAGTTTAACACTTCAACCAAAAGCCCTCCACGCTCTTGACGAATCTGATTTTATCGATGAATCTGTCGTTTGCTTGGCTCAGAACGATAATCTAATTGAAAATAACGGTAAACTCTTCTCTTTAGAAAAGATATGGTAACGTTTTAAAACAAGAGACGTTAAGCTAAGGTGGGCGCTTTAGACCTACTCCCAGGAGCATCGGTGGCCAGAAATCGGGATGGGATGCTCTGAGCAATGCCCCACAGTTTTCGCAAAAAAGTCAATTGAACATCCCACGCTGATTGTGTATCCATCCACGTACCTTTTAAACAAGCACTTCGCCCTTCAAGACCAATCAGAACGGCACAACTTACGTTATGGGATTTGAGCCAATAGTCTGGACGGGGACTGTATAAGCTGGCAACAAATGTAGATTTTAGAGCAAAACATTAAGTTTTCTGGGCAAAATTTACGTCAGGATCACTTCACTTGCAAAGTTTAGAGGAAACATCATTCACCTCTCGAGTCCTCCTCGGTTGTGAGATAAATTCCCGTACAGACTCTTCTTTAGATTGGCCCAAGTTCAATGTTATATTGTTGTATTGGGGTGATATGTTTTACTGGTCTAGAACGTTTCATAAAATGCTGGCCATATTCCTATGCATACGGTCACTCTTTTAGGAAAGAAAGCTTTCTTTGACTTCCCAAGTTTGAAACAAGATACCTAGCTAGGGACAATTTGGAGTGAATTTGCTTATCTGAGGACAGTGCTTCCCTTGTAACAAACATGCAAGAACCTTTTCGGCACCCAGCACTGGAATCACTTTCACTATACAAAGAGTTAACCCGTGAAGTCTATGCAAGGGTTTTAGCCTCACACGGTTCTCCGTAGTGTAGGCGAAATCTTTTTACGGGGTAAGCAAATATCCTTGCCGGGTTTGCGTCATTTTTGTGATGAAGCTGAACGCTGCACATAATCAGCAAAACCGTTAGGTGAGGATTATTCCACAGCTATATGATGCACTACATCACATGTACACTACACTGTGTGGTTTTAACGACGAAATAATGCATTTCTCACCCGACGAACTTACATGCGCGGTTACGGTGTACCCAGTTACAATAAAATTGCGGCAATGCTGTGATATATTGCGAAAAAAATGTCCGCTGCTTAGGGGTATCAAACACATTATGGGGCATACATACTCCAGTGGTACGCCCATGACAGGGGCCACGATGTCAGAATACGAAAAAAAGATCAAAATTGTGCAGGGCCACTTTACGTTTATAGTAGAATTTACACTGTTGGCTTTTGCAATCTTGTGTAGGTATGAGAAGTGGGAACTTTTGAGAGGCAAATTTTATATAGTCGCTTTCCGGCCGGCATCCATTGTTCTTCAACCGGCCCTTTGTTTTCAAATCAGATGTAGGTAAGGTGGTTTATTGTAGTTATATGTAACCCTCCAAAGCCTGGTTTTATTCATCAGCCGTAGATTAAAATCTCCCGATGATACTACATTTTATCTAAAACATGTTTGCCGTTTGTGAAGGTTAGTTAGGTTAGTTAACTTTGATCATTTCGAATATAGTTCTTAGCCCTTCAAGTGGTATACATTGTTAACTCTTTTAATATTAAACACCGCACTTTATACATAGACCTTTAAAATCGCTAATGGGTTGTTGATTTACCATCTAATGGGAAGGCTGTTATGTTTTGACGACATTATGAAGGAGGAAACAAACATAAATTACCTTTAAGATGGTACTTGGGTAAACAAATCTTACAGTACTTAGTACTTCCTTTTACGTCAAACTTTACAATCTTCAGCTAATATAGGGATGACGTGTTTAATGAATATGTAGTATACAATTAAATAATGTCGAACGTTGGGGTTTCGGGTGGACGTGTACGTAATACGTATCTTACGTGGGCTGGTTCGAACCCTTCTAGAGGTTCGGGTTTTTTTCTCTGGGGTCTCCAACTCTCTGTAACAATAGCGCATCCACGATATTTGGTAGGACATCTCGTTAAGACATCTTGACTGTGTGCCCCCTTCAGTTGACACGCAAAGAACATAGTAACACTTTGCCAATGCAACCCATAGATCGCCCGGATTTGGCACTTACAGGGCCTTCAAATACTAAAACCTCCTGCTTGTTCGATGTTAGCACCCAGTGTGACATTTTAAGTATTATCTTGGGTAGAGTCACACTTGCCTTAAGAACAACTTGAAATTTAATACTTGTCACATTTATCATACGCTTGTCTTCATGTATTAACGACATTGCAAGTTGTTATGTTTATGAAGAAAGCAATAATAAGACAAAATTAATGAAAGTTAAGATCATCACGTGTTTGTCACCGCATATTTATTACCTTTTTGATTTACTGACAACCCAAGGGCAGGGTATGTTATTGAGATTGTCAATTTAAGTAGATTCAGATTCGCTACCATTCACAATTAAAAGAAAAATTGGTACATTATATTAACAAAAAGATACATATATATATATATATATGTATATAGGGAATAAATATAATGATGGAAGTCAACTATAAGCTAAAAAAAATGGAAGATCAGACAGGGTTTGAAATCTTTTGGTCTTTTAAATTAACCAACCTTCTTAACGCCAAACTGATGAAAGCAGGCGTATGAACTGTAATAAGAGACAAATTTATAACTATTAAGGGAAGAGGTTTCAAAAATGCCTGATCGTTACAAGGATGAAAGGTGAGAATCTCAAAAAGGAAAAATGCTGGCACTTCCAAAGTAGCTTGTCTTCAATCAAAATAGTTGAAAATTTAAAAATACAAAAGTAGTCAAAAACGACAGTGAGAGATTAAAGAGGTAAGAAAAACTTAAAATGAGTGTAAAAAAGATTACAAGCTAGGCTGAGAGGAGAGAGCTGGCAAGGGATTAGTTTAATAAGTAACTGACCCTCTTGTGTGAATTAAAGTTTTGTTCTATTTAAGACCGAAGGGATGTATGGTACACAGCTGAGACATCCAGTAATTTTCTTGTTTAGTTAAAGTAATGCCCACATTGTTGGTGCTGTGAATTTGTTCAATAATAATGAAAGGAATATCGTTGAGCATATGTCGATTAAATTTAAAATGCACAGCTAATAAGCTAGTTCATAGTTACAAGTACGCATGCCCAAAGTGAAAACATGTACAGGGTATAAACAAGAGCCAGAAAAAGAGCGAACTTGCTCAGTTTTCGAATAGTTATAAAAGTTTGAGTGAAGACTGTAACAGTAACGCTATGAGCAATCGCCTTAATTTACATCCTGATGCAGTATAAACTGTTCATGATATAGTCCATGCGAAGAAGTTATGCTACAAGTCAGTTTTTACTGATAATGGTTTACCACCATTAAAATTTAGAACTGTAAACTTAAGGCTGTGTGTATCGGGTACTCTGTTAATCAAACAGTCTTTAGAAGGGTCAAGCCATCCTTTTGTTCAGACCTGTTACTCAGTGATGATCTTTATCACTTACATCCATGTCTCATTGCAATACAACAACAAACCTCTTTAACTTTATTGATCTCAAGAGAGCTGCACAGGAAGTTCTCTGATAGATTGTGGTCAACTAGGTATTGCTAAAACTTGGTATTCAATTATAGCATCATATAGAGTTCATACTTGTGTGTGTGGATGCATTATGGTGAGAAGATTAATCCTATTATTTTTGGCGGAGGCCAAAGGTCATCTGGGGTCACCGGAGATCAAACTCCTAAAACCTTGTACACAATAACTCAAGGTTGGAAGCTTAAATAGATCCTATACTTCACATGGTGTTTCATTAAATCCAGCAGAAAACCCATATGAATTTTGTCGGATGTCAGCTGAAGGCACCAGAGGCACACAAAACTATCATTCCAGCATATTAAGATCATAGTCAACCAATGACTGAAAGAAATGCGGGGACATCTTGCAGGGGTGACAAGCATCTCGGCTTGGGTAGAATTATTTTTTATCCTAAATTCTGCCATGACGAAAATGTACGTCAAATACCGCTTGGTAACAATAATTAGCCTCAAAAGTTACCATCCTATATTTGTCAAGTTGAAACTGACGTCTGCAAGTAGGACGCAACATTTCAGAAGAACATTGAGTCATGTACTTAATTTCAGACAAATAGGGTCCACATACACAACAGTGTAGATCGACCGCTTGTAACATGGTAATATCATGCGTTGGTCACCTAACAAGTGTTGTAAGCAGACTATGTACCATACATTTTGTAAGTAGTCACTGAATCAAGGTACAGACCAAAAACTTTGGAGGTCATGTAGCGGTTCACGGAGTCACAGTCAAACTTGACATTAACTAATACTTTGTTTGTATGTCCATGGCTCAGTTTCATTTCATTCAGCAAGGAACTAAAGTGCCCATTTGGTTCTTGTTTTATTCCTTGCCGAAGTTGAAAGGAAAATATGCAATCACGCGAGTGTTTGTATGTGTGTGAATATCAGTGTATTTATGACGTTTTGTACGTCACCACGACATCTCAAGATAGAATTAATGGATATCTCTCATACTTAGAATATAGAATCTTCTTATTGAAAGATCCCTAATGTTTTGGGAGGTCAAAGGTCATGTAAAGTCAACAGAGGGGAAAAACCGAAAACTGTGTAGGCCTAGGCACGATATCTCTAGGTAGGAAACATGGTTGCTTTTTACACTTGGCATGTACGTGCGTTATAGTCAGGAGATTAACCCTATGTTATCAGAGGACACCGGATTTTGAAATACGAAATTCATAAAAATTGCTTGTACACACAATATCTCAAGATAGCAAAGGTGGACAATTTCATACTTGGTATATAACTTAATCATATTGAGAGAAAGAACCCTATTGTTTTCAGTGGAGGTAAGACGTCATTACAGGTCATGAGAGGTCGAAGACCGCAAGACCTTGAAAAAAAAACAAGATATTGGAGGTGGGGATGATGGATACTTTTCATACTTACTATAGAGATGCTTTAGTACTTTAAGAGAAACTTGGAAGTCGAAGGTCATCTGGAGTCATCATAGGTGAAACTTCAAAAACCGCGTAAAACTTAATAGACGGGGGTGGTGATTCCAAATTTTGTCCGGGGTTTCGTGAGCAACGAAATGTTAGGGCTGAATATTTTGCTACCGTTTGAAAGACAAAGTTACAGAACACATTATTTCACAAACAAAGCTATTACAGTATTAATTCGAGTTTGAATTACCAACCAATGAGCACGTGTAAAGGATGCTGTTACTATGGTATGATTAGGAAAAACATATACGCTTAACGGGTTTTTTTCAAGTTAATGGCGTAGTGGAATAGTGCTCAGTTTCTCACACAGGGTTAGCATCCCTTGCAAGGCACGTTTTTCTTTTAATTTTGTTTCATTTTTTTGTTATTCAGTCTAACCGGTTTTCTACAAGAAAACGGGCCAATAGTGTAGCTCGAGGCCCTCATTCCTAATGGACTTAATATTAAACTCGAACTTTTGTAACTGTTTGTGCAGGATTAGTCGTGCCCATTCTAAATGCTTTCATTTTTTTATTTTCTTTTTGCCAAACGCGTGCTAGTTTTTGACATGACTGCCCTGCGTAATTTGATTTAAATCGCGTCGGGACTGTTTTTAGGTATTTCACGCACTTTCGTGGTTTTACCGTCTTACACGCAATTGCGCTATTTTAACGCGTTGTTTAACTGTGTACATACACAATTTTCAAGCGCTGCCAAAGCAAGCGCGCCTATCGAGTGGAGTAGGCACACATTTCTTTGTTTTAATATTAAACAGTTGACTTTTTGCCGCCAGATGAAAGGTATTCATCCGAAACGTTTGCTCTTAAATTTTAAGCACTCTTAATTACTTTTATTGACACACACGTATATATATATATATGTATAT
>WURT03035527.1:0-13036 GCA_009936505.3 Holothuria glaberrima
TATAACCCTATCTGTATGCGTACCACGTTACGTCACTTCCTGGCACAGATTCTAAATTAGGCTAGAGCCCTAAATTCACCCAAGGAATTATGGGAACTGAGAGTATAAACAATAGCATGGCATAACTACTCCATTGTTTATACTCCCAGTTCCCATAACTTCTTGGGTGCACTTAGTTACTATTGTAAGTCATATTGGAGGTAAACTTAATTTTCACCTTTCTATCATTCACTTGGCATCTGAGCATCAACCCAGCAGATACAATACATGGAGTGGAAAATTCAATAGGCTTTTCACATCATAGTATCTAGTTTAAGTTGACTGAGCATCCAAGCATGCGGATGCCTAGATATATCTCTAAAGTGGCCCTGTGTTCTAAAATTAGTCCATCATGCTTGTAACCATTTAAGAGGCTAACGGTTTTGTGAGAAGCCCAATGGGTATGCAGTAAAAATGTAATTCCCCTCACCAACATATGTTTTCAATAGGTTTAATACAGGGATACAAAAGTAGATATTCCAAGGCACTAATTTTCTGTTATCTAGCCTATGAAGGCTTACTTGTCTTTGAGAGGCATACGCCTAAGTGATTTCCACATATATTGTCAACATTTAGAGAGGAAAAGGGACTCATGAAATCATCCTCTTCCCTCTTCTCCCCTTATGGTGAACGAACTTAGTATTAATGATGTTGAAGTTGACAATCACAAGCCTAATTTATTACACAGTCCTTAGTATGCATGTGCATACACGCACTCGTTGTTGATATCGTTCGTCGGTGCACTCTACGGGCGCAAAGTGGATCGTAAGCTACATGTTCTGTTTTCTGGGATGGCAATATTGGCAAGAATGTATTCAACTTTTTTTGGAGGCCCAGCCGAGCTTTTGTAGGGAGTGGGATTTTTTTTTAGAGGGGCAGTCACTATTTCAAGGGGGCAGCAATTTCCACTCGGGCTAAAACCCCTCGTGGAGAAAACTGAAAAACCAGCTGTTTCATCAGTTGGTGGAACAATCAGGGTTGGTTAAAATAATTGTTTGATAGTGTTGAGCATTATGCAACAGCTCTGGAGTTTTGAACCCAGGCTAGCCAGTTTCAGTCGCCACTGGGATGAACCATTGATTTATCAATTGCCACAGGGATCTATATGATCTTTGTTCCTACAGCCTGCTGAACACTGTAGTAGTTTGAACGTATCGTTTCAACTTGACTGTGGTGTTGGTCAAACTTGTATAGTTTGCATAGGGTAAGCACTAGGACCATGGGTATTTAGGCTAGTTTTTAGCTGGAGTGGCAAAAACTTGATGTGTTCAGTTATCCTGACTGGAGTTTCAGTCTCACTTAAATCCACTTCAGAACACATAATACATTAACCATTTTACAACTATTGAATGGAGGAGGACTGGAGAAGCAACTTGCTCCTGCAAGATTAACAGAAATTACTGTACATCTAAACATATAGACAAAGAAGACGATATCATAATGAAAGTATTGTATATGCACTAGCTTAACCCAAGTATACTTGGGCTATGCAATAAAATAGCCCAAGTATAAGAAATTTAATTCATATTGGCAGGTATCTTGATAAAGAGATGCACCATTCTGTTGTCTGTGCTTTTCTCCTTTCACGTTTTGACTACGGAAATGCCCTACTATATGGTGCTTCATCAAATGACCTTAATCACCTTCAGTCCTTGCAAAATCATTGTACTAAATTTATTTTATTATCGGCAGCTAGATTAGATAGCCCAAAACCCCTCCTACGTACCTTTCACTGGTTACCTATTCGCGAAAGAATCCATTTTAAATTTTGTTTATATGTTTACAAATGTTTGAATAATTTGGCTCCAGCTTATCCCTCTAATACGCTTTATAGGAAAACCTCACCCTTATCTGGTCCTGTTACCAGGTCTGCAGTGGATAAAACTGGACCTACTCCTCATACCTCCTTCCAAGAAGCAAGTAGGTGAGGGTGCCTTTTCCATTGCAGGTCCTATGTTATGGAACTCTCTTCCCTCTCACATATGCAACTCAAAATCTGTTGCACTGTTTAAAAAACAACTTAAGACTTACCTGTTTAATTGACTGTTAATTTGTTGGTATTATTTTTCTTGTTTTCTTAAGCGGATTGATCATATGGAATTTGCGCTATATAAAGAGATGGTCTCCAATACCATAGTGCAACCTCTTCAACATGTGCTTATCAGTCATATAGTATGCAAGGGGTTTGACTCACAATAGTATAGAAAACGTCACAATGATTCAAAGCCACAGTAACGTTACAGGTCACGACAGTAGTTAAGGTTCAACATGCAAAGTTGTGTAGGGTGCATGAGGTTAGCTAAATTTTTTTTCTTCCCTCTTAGTCTCCAGGTGGTAAGGTGAGGAGGCAAGGTGTCCGTAAAGGGAAGAGGGCTTCGAAAGCTGTTGACCAGAAAACAAAGCTGGAGAGGAGTCGACAGAGTGCAAGAGAATGCCGGGCTAGAAAGAAGGAGAAATATCAACTTTTGGAGGAGATGGTTGAACAAAAAGAGAAAGAAGTGGTTTCACTTAGGAGTCAGCTGGAGTCAGTGAGTCATGATCAGAACTTTCTACTATTTGTGATTTGAATAGGCAGTGTGTGGGTATGGGAGGACAACAGTATTTTATATGGGACACAGATTAGGGAAGCACCAATATTTGTCTACACTATATTTCCAAATGCCTCATTGGTTATGCTGTGGGGTGGGAGATAGGTTGACTTAAAGGAGATATATGAGCTAAGAACCACAGTTGCGATTGTTTGTTTTTTAGAGAGTTCCATACTTTACCTAGTACTATCTATATCAAACGGGTAAATCTTGGCTTATAAACCTGTTTTTTGCTTCCTGAGTAGTTCAACTGCTTTTCTGCCTCTAAAAATTCAACTTGTTTAGAGTGTCACAGAGAAAGTAACAAATGCATTGCAACTTAAATGCAACTTAAGTGGTGAAGTTGGAATGCTTCACCTTTGTGCATCAAGTGGGGTATTAGACCATGATTTTGACTTTGTAGGCACTGGTTGGCATAGAGCATTTGCAAGAGCATATACGTGCATGCAAGTTTTTGCATGTGTAAAAGTTGATGCAATAGCACGCAGAAAGCAGACAGATTCTGAATCTACTTTTCATTGTTATGACATGTATAAGTGTGCCTTATCAACTCTTTTGCCAACCAGCCATGACATCATTTGTGTGTAAACATGGATGAGTATATTGTTTTGAACTTATGACTCACATCATTACTCAAGCCTGCCTTCAGTCTGGACTTCACAGAGACTACCAAACTGAAAAGATTAGACTCAAGTTCTCACAAAATGCTTGATTTTAGTGTCTAATTAGTAATGCTGCAAAGACTATCTGTGATTTGAGTCTTGAAATTTAAGAGACTCATCTCAGCTCTCAACAAAGTCTATGCCTAAGGTAAGTTGAGTCAATTCATGCCCTGACAGAAGGTTTATGACCAGGCTTTACACAAAAACATAAAAAAAATTTACCACCTAGTGATAAAAGCTTTTAAGTACAGTAGAATACTATATAAAGTATACTATGACACAAAAAAGAGTCTTATGACAATCCTCATATGTGCTCAGACAACTGACCCAATTTACGTTAGAGATTTGAGGTCAGAGGTGTCTTCAAGCTGAAACTCAGAGTCAGAATATTCCAACTTATTTCCTGAGTTAACAAATTTTGGAGAATTATCCCTTTTGAAAAAACAGATTTAAGTCAGTGATTCAGTTGTTTGAATAGAGTCTCTTAGATAGCTGAAGTTGACTTGCTCCAAAAAAATTATTGTTACAAGTCTGCTTGAGGTGACTTGAGTTGCATAATTGGGTGACTGGAAGTTAAACATAGGGATCTGGGTTGACTGGAACCTGAAAAGATTCCATTTGACTTCATGCAAACTAAGCAAAGAATTGAGGTAGCTTGAAACACTGATATTTTATGAAATGACCTGACTGGAGACTTGACGTCAACCAAGTGACTCGATAGCAACCCATTCATCTTTGTTTGTTCATCCATCTGTCCGTCTGTCTATTTATCCTCATGTCCATCTGCCTGTGTATAGAAAAACAGAAAGTAGTATAACTTCATCTCCGAGAGACTATTTGTTTTGTTTTTTTTTCAGTTTAAGAAAGATTTGGCCAATGGGATCTTACCTAGTGTGGAAGATCAACCAACTCCAGATGGTTCATCAGGTGTCTCTAAAAATAGATGAAACAGTATGTGTTGATTTTGCTTGAAGGCTGCATTGGAATAAGAAGGTTTTAGAACTGCCTAGCTCTTGTCAATGTAGTACTGTACTGTACCTGGATGTGGTACTTGAAGAAGCTTAGTAAAGTATCCAGATTTTGGCTTGAACACATATTAATACCTGGTATCAATACCCAGGGTGTGTAACATTTGTGAAAAAGTAAGAGAAATTGGTTAAATTTTAGGAATGAGTGTCAGGATCTCTGAAGTATCCACTTAATTTTTGAAATTCAGCAGTTGAAAGCAAGAGGAAAGAGAGGGCTTTTACAGAGTATTTGATAGTAGGTATTGCCTCACTTTTACTACAAGATATATAGGCTGTTATGTATGTACAGTATATGTTGTATTGAAAGATTTATTATTTTTATAGGTAAGAGTACAAGCTATTTTAATTCAAGACTATATTTCCATGACCATATAACTCCCTGGTCCATTTCCCACCAGCAAAATTTTCCCTGGACAACTACTTCCAGGAAAATTCCCATGAGACAGTTCCCCAGCCCTCACCCCTCCCCATACAATTTTTCACCCTGGACATTTTTACCCAGACAATTCCCATCCATGATCATGGTATGACATTTACCCCTAAGACAACTTCCCCCACAGTAAAATGTGAAATTGACCTGGGTGGGAATTGTCTGTGGGGAAATTGTCCAGAGGGAAGTTGTCCAGGTTGAGATAATTGTGTGGGTAGGAATTGTAGTAGGGGTATTTGTGTGGATACCATAATTTCTGATGTTGGGCATAATTATTCCTTTTAAGTTTGGTGTTTTATTGTGAAGGATGTTGCAGGAGATTGCAATCTCTGAAGTCACATTCATCTCATCACAAACTATTTAATGAATAGTTGAACACTGCAGTACCACTGAGGTTAACACAGAAACATTGGCACATGTTCTCCCTGCCCCTCCTCCCTCCCCCCATGGTCAGTGTATGTGCCATTTTTCAGCTTTTTTGTTTCACATTGCACAAAGTGTGTTGTACAGTGGGTTATACACCATTGTCCTCCCCCAGAGAAGTGCCTTTCTCTGCCCCTTTGAGTCCCCCCCCCCTATAAAAAAAAACTGCTTGATCCATGTGCTACCATTGGTCGAATAACCCATGAAAATTGTCACAAGTTTCTGAAACATCCTGAAGCAACTCAGAAGTTTTGCTAATACAGACTATATTTACATCTGCTTTGTTATGCATCAATTACATTTTGATATGTACAGGTATTTGCTTCTCTGTATCCCTGTGATGAGTCCTGGAATCCTCTTTGTTTTGTTTCTTAGGTTCACTGCTTAATATTTTGTGAGCATGAGGTCAGGGTCATACTGGCATCCACCACACTCAGACTATGGAAATGTACTGGTCCTGGTCCCCATGCACACAGCACATATTGTTAGTTAATAGAAATGCAATTTTTTATCCACCAATGGAAGAAATACTGTTGAGCTACCCCTTTCCACAATCTGCCAGGTTCTGTTGTTTTGGTTTCTACCCTGGTAGAGGGCAGCAGATACATCATTCATCTTGTCAGATTTGTGCATGTATAGAAATGTAAACAATTGCAGATGTTCAAGATGTTCAAGTCATGGTTAGTTCAAGTCATGGTTTTTTCAAGTTCATTACATCCAGCCAACCATTGTAATCATTATCTTCTCAAATGTGGAGGAGATGGAGAAGGGGATGGAGGAGAAATTAACCTATAGCAGAAATTGAAATAATGGTGGGTATGAGGGAATTTGGCATCCTAAATGCTCTGTGATGTGATCTGAGGGAATTTCCCTTTCTCTATTCAGTAGGCAAACAAGGCAAAAGTTTAGTTGCCTTTAGTTTCAGATGTTTATGAAACAGAATGGCTGCTTTTACAGTTTTCGAGTTTGATTTCATTGGATCAGCCATTGTATGATATAGAACTGAGAATATGTGTAAAAAGTGGGGGGAGGACTACTGATATTATATCCCCTTTGTTGTCCTTGTCACCACCGGTTGGTGCCAATTTAGACCAAGTAGGGAGACAATGGCAGGGGTGGGGAGGCATGCTTCCCCAAGAATGTGGTCAAGGGCCTGGGGACAAAAAATGTTTAATCCCCATTCCTAATGTCCCTTCCCTGCATATTTAATGAAAGGTTGAAACAGAAAATTTTGCAGAAAAATTGTTTTTGTTTTATTAGCCCAACCCACGAAGTGTGGGTAGACGTATGTTATACGGTAGAGGAAGAAAATGTCTGTCTCTCTGAAAATGTCTGTCTCTCTGTTCAAAAGGTTATATCTTCTGTAATTATCAGTGGATTTTTCTGAAATTTGCTGTGCAGGTGTCATATCAGGATGGCAGTACATCTTCTTCCCAGCTACATGATAAACCAAAGAGGTGGTAATTTTGGGTCATTTTTTATCATTTTTCATGGTGTATTAGCAGCCTCCATTCTCTTTTGAGTCTCACTCCTTGAATAATGTGGTTATATTACATGGTAGGTAGCTTAAATTAGCTTTATCTGGAGGGGCATGCTCACCTACTTAAATGAACAGCCTCAAGGCAAAAGCCTGTATGAGACAAGTTTTCAGTTACTTTGTTTTGACTGCTATTCTTAGGCATTGTTAGTATTTCTAGTAGTTACCAGTGTCCAGAGTGTCCACTGTGTACAAAAGTAATGCAGCGCAATAGCCAGTTCCCAGACAGCTAACTTATCCTTCAGTAATTTAAGTATCTATTACACAGCTCTCCTTGCTTTGTGAGGACATTGCATACAGTGGGGTCCTTGTTCATCCAGGATGTTGCTGTTTGGCTCATTACCACTTGTTTCCCTGGTCTAGCTGGAGTGGTAGTGAAGAGATATGATCTTGGCTCACTCAAGCCTGTGTCAACCAGGGAATCTACATTAGGGAATTGATGTTAGAATTTGGAAGAATTTCAAGTTTAAAAGTACACAAATCAACACTTCTTAGCAGCATTTAAACTTGAAATGGATGGTGTATTAAATTTTCATCCAATACTTTGGTTTTTGCTTACCAATTTCATGGAGGAGAGATGGAGAGGGGAGAGAGGGAGGGGAGGGAAGGAAGGGGGTGGAGGGTGGTATAGGGAATGAGGGAGGGAGGAAAGAAGGAAGGAAGGAGGAAAGACATTTGATATCGTCTTCCCCCACTGGTTATGCCACTTCCCTACACAAACTGGTCACATTTATGCACTATGACTCAAGTTTCTGATCCCTGCCCTTATGGGCAGTGTTATATAAGGGGATGAACTAGCTATAACTACATCCCTGACATGGTCCAACTGCTAGGTGAACAGTGTTTACGTGCTGGTCATCCCAACATGAGTTTGGGTATGTATTAAGGATGGACCATGATTGTGTTCAAAATGAATTAAAAACTGAAGAGGTAACATCAAAAGGGTTGAGTGACAGCAGCAATGCTGCTCTAGTTCTGCTACAACCCTGTTCAAAGTAGTCGCTCTCTCAACACTTTTTGAAAAATTTCTTACATCACTGACTATGAGTAATGTTAAGAGTGTGACCAAATTTATGGGGGAGAGTATTGAGATGAAGTTAAAAGTGGTACAAGAGCTAGATTTCAATAATATAGGAATCTTGCAAAAATGACGGAATTAAGTGCTGTTTCATTTATGTCAGATCATATGGTCTTTAAATAAAAGTTTACTGAAGGAAACCATATGAACTCCTGTTCATGGATATTGTCTCATTTCAAGTCTTTTCTGAAATAATTTAAATCTTGATCTTTCACGTTGGCGAATTCCCTCAGCTAATATCAGGATAATATAAATAGTTCTGGGCCCTCAAACCGTCCTACCCTAAGTCCATAGCCAGTTGATGCGAAACCTTGCTGAATGGACCGCATTCCAAGTGTACCTTCCCCTCCCGTGCATCTATCGCAACTAATTTATTTTTTGAAGGACTGGTGGTAAAACTTAGGTCTGTGTAACAGTATACTACTTCCGCTGGATGTCGAAGGGAGAAAACCAAATGTTACATTGTGCGCCTCGATGAAGCTACGTCCCCTTACGGGACTTGATGACAACGTGGCCTTTCTTACAGCTGGCAGACCCTTACATCATAGACGTAGTAACAGGGGAAGGGGGCGACTGCCCCACTTCTGAGCCTCCCCTCCCAACACTTTTACGTACGGGTACGGTTAGTTATATTGCCTGCAACCGTTACAAACGTAATGCTTTTCAAGGTATTCACAATTTTTCCCAGTATATTTCATGTAAAGAATATTAATTTATATCAAAAATTTTAAAAAGGTATTCGTGCGAGGTATATTGTCTCTCCGTTTGTCTTTTATGTACGAAAGGTGTGATGAGTGTAGATTTCATCTGTCAGATGAAAACTGTATAATGAAAGAACGTTAGCGGCTTTCCATGGGGGCAACTCCCTCCCCCCCCCCCAAAAATAAAGTTTTCAAAGCATGGTCTTCAACCTCCAATAAAGAAGGTTAATCGATATGGCATAAATAACAAGTATTTCCTAGTTCAAACGAAATTATCCCTTTTATTTCACAAGTGACATATATTATTTGTGAATTACAAACTAATACGTAATTGTCAAATATGTATTTCGTAATAATTTCAAGATTCAACTTAGGTTTACTGGGTCATTCGACAAATGATCATGTGAATTAATATGATTCAAGTCGTCATGGTTTGAATTTATTTTTAGAATCGTGTGCTCCCTCAATGGGGCAGATTCTGGTTTGCGATAGAGAAAATGATAAAATGTCACACTGTTCAATCTGCTTAGAGGGGAGTCATTATCACTTGGCATATAGGCCTTTAGTAGAATAGTACTAAGAAAATTTCTTTGCTAAAAGTGTCTCCTACAACCATTGCCGGGAACGTAAGGTGTAAATTTCTCCATGACATATTTTTTTGTTGTTTGTCATGTGTCAAAAATAAAGGAAACGTTTAGTTGGCGAAATCACTGAAGCCTTATAACTACCGATGATCGCGAAAGTCGCTTATCATTCTTCTAAATTCGTACGTGCTATGCGTGTGTGAGGATTAAAGGAAAATGAGAAAACTTTTGAATTCGAAGCTGTATCGGTGTCTCATCCTACATGAGTTGGCTGAAAGTTCTGAAGGTGATACCAATCAGTGTTCATTTTAATATAGTACTGAAAAGCAATGCATACGATAAGAGGGGCAAAAGTCGTGTTTTGCGAGAATTTTAATGGGGTTGGGAGCATGGTTAAAACCAGAGATGGGAACCTCTGGTCCACGAGACCATTTGGCATAGGCGTACGGGATTCTTCCAATTTGGGGGGCAGAAACTTTTTTGCAGGAATCGCAAAAAGTTACCAGAATTTCGTTGCAGTTCAGGTGCATAAAATATACCACCAAAGCACTACATACATGCGCGCGAAGCGCTCGAAAATTTTTGCACATTTTTTGGACATTCGATCAAAGATTCGGAAACTCAGTAGAAGATTCGGGCAATCTTTCACATCTACTTCATCTCTGCCGGAATTTCCCTATTTTGTGCCCAAATTTTTTTCGTTTCCTGACCGAACTTTCAACCTCAGAATTTTTAGGGTGGGGACAGTCTTCCCACCCCCCCCCCTCGTATGCCTGTGCCATTTGGTCCCTTCCGGAAGGCAATTCATAAACGTAATGTCAGTTGCACTTGAAATTCAATTTAAAATAACTTTGTCTGGCATATTCTAAATATGCTGCTTGATGCCGCTTCTGGTGTAGTACTACACCTCATATGCTGCAAAACGCAGCATGTCTTTTCGCATAAACCAAAGTCATTTGCCTATCGGAATCTATGCAAAATTTATTTCGTTCGCACCGTATCAGCCCCGGCGGATGACAAGGGTTAGCCCCCTCCCTAGAGTAGGTTTAAACTTAAAGAGTTGAATAACTTTGCAATGTAACTGCTAAGTCTAAAGATTAATAAAGTGTCTTCAAATTGAAACGATATTTCTTTCGGTGCGCTTCGCGCGCTTTTTATCAGTTGCTTGATTGTAATTATATAATACTTCAAACATCACAAACCCTGCAATCAGTGCGAACTAAGATATTTAAAATAAATAATCATGTTGTGATCACATTTTGTAATCTGACTATCTTCACATATTATAATGTCACTTACAAAAACATACGTTCAGGAACGGTTCTACTGGGGCTAGGGGGCTTTAGCACCCCCCCCCCCAATTCCTCTGAGCCCCCAAAAATTGCGCAAAATTTTATATTGGCTAATAATGGGCAAGACATAGATATGCTCAGACAGTATTCCACATGGCTCTTTATCAGGTCCGTCGTCAGTAAGTTCTGTAACAATTCTTTCTATAACTTAGAAAAATTTCGCGCGCTACGCGCGCTTCCATCTTCAGGTCTGTCGAGCGGTAACGCCCGTAATTTCAAACATACTAGATTTATTCAATGTTGAAAAGATTCCAAAATTATGTTCTTACGTGTAAGTCATGTTTCTAGAGAAACTCGAAAATGCATCGTTGTGAAGTTCTCTCTCCTGTCCTTTGAAAGATTCTTTCTTCAGCCTCACCATCATGGCAAACATATTTAAGATCAAAGATTTTTCAGTTTCGTCGGGGAGCCTTAAAGGGTAAGATAAAGAATGTAATCCTCGACGACGAACATGGAGTCGTCCCATCAAATTTCTTGGTTTGCTCTTACGTAGAGCAGATTCTTTAATAGAAATGCAAGGTTTATCAGCTTTTCTTAATGAAAACACAAATATGAAATCTTTTTTAATATAACCCCAATTTTTCAGTGCGCTTTGCTCGAGTTCGAGTTCGGCATCCTTTCGGCAACCCAATGCATCTGTCGGGGCCTAGAGTAGCTAGCTCCCAGTCATGGCGTTTGCCTTCATGTCGGCAAGTCCAAGCACCACCCCTGACTGAGCCTTCATGCAGTTTTTCCTTTGAGCAATGAAATATACCCAAAAATTTCGGCGCGCTTCGAGCTCAATCCTCACAGTCCACATTGTATCCCCGTTATGAACATTATTAGTCAAAAGCGGGCATCACTGGGTTTTGATATAGCAATCTAATACTTTGACCACTTGTGTTCGTAACATGGCAGTCATGACTTTACGGTTTGAATTTACTTGAAAAACAAATTAATTCAAAAAATACTTTTTCCGCTCATGAGGATTGTACATTCAACCCTATTGCAAGTTGTTTATGCAAAATTTTCTTCAAAATAAAGATAGGATAATTGTGAACTGTGAAGCGTTTGGTGTATTCTCAGTGTCATTCGGATGTCATCTCAAAGCTCCGTGCTAGTGTTCCCATCATATTAATGTCTTAGACGACCCGAAGAAGCACCTTCGTGACCATCATAGCCTTGGTCCGTTCACTTGTGAGACTTTCCACAAATTCCACGTCCCTGTATTGCACGAAGAGGGGGAATTTCTGGCAGGGAAAGGGAACTTCTTCATACGTAGGTCCGATGTCTTTAAACTATTCGTATAGGACTGGAGATATCATCATATGTGGTTCCTGAACCGCCATAATCTGGTGGCATCACTAGCTACAAACAGTCTTCTTCGATGCCCAACTTTACGGTACCGGTGCGCCTTATGCCAAAGTTTATGGCTAAGGGCATTCTCTTTACCCAGTTTCACCAGGGTCAATGGCAACATAGCCCCTCCAAAAAAAAAAATCATGTCCCTACAACCGCGCCTGTACAATTCTTTTCCCTTTTCCCCTCCTTTAGTAGTGTGCGTAGTTTATTGTTCAAATGAGCCATTTTGATTTTGTCAGGTTTTGTGCCCAATGCCAATGATATGTCGCAAAAAGGTTTTGGGGAACCCCTTCACACAAATGACTATAGGACCCCACCAGGTCAATTGACTGACCCATAGATCAATTGACTGATATCAAGTGGACGTGAAGCTCTCATCATCCAATCTGAAATAATTTTAGCCCACATTTTCTTTATTCTATGAAACGTATGAAATTGTAGTAGATTGTCTCTACTTCATGTTGCCTTTTGCTTTAATTGAGTTTTCTATTTCAGCAATTTTAGACAACCTTTATTTTTCCAGACTTACATCCTTAACTCCAAATATGCGACAAACTGCCGGGTAGAGCCAAGCGTAAAAGAAATTCGTCCCTGTTTGTTTGTTTGTTTGTTTGTTTGTTTGTTTGTTTTTGGGGGGAACCTCACTCTTATCTAGCCCCCACTGGGCATTTAGGGTGGTGTGATGCTGGATGGGCTGACTACCAATGGGTCATGAGATTAAAGACGCGTACGTACACGTGAGCCCAGTGGGCGGTGGTGGGATGCAGGTGCCCTTCAAGGACCCTGTCAGGAACTGTTTCTTTTCGTCACAATTTGTCTCGGTGTGATTGAAGGTGATTTTCACTGTCTTGATACCAGGCGCGGATCCAGAGGGGAGGGGCTTACCTGCTCCAGCCTCCCTCGCCCCCAAATTTCGGCACCACTTTATTTTGGAGAATTAAAAATTAAGGTCCCAAAGCTGCACTAAAATGTTTTTATGCTTTCTTTGATTATTAGATGCCAGTATATACCATTTAAGTGTCCAACGTTCAAGTTTTACCCCAGACGCCCCCTATGGAGGCTCCATACATTTGAAGCTCACAGTTGCAAAATTTGCCTCACAGAGTTAGCACACCCTCTTTCCTGTGAAATCCTGGATCCCAGATTTTTTGTGAAATCCCTAATGTTGATGGTCCAGCCTGATATTAGCCATCTCCCTGGATGGTCCACCCCGGAAGAGAGTCACGCCGGGCAACGGGCACGTAGCCAGACAATGTATTGAAGGGGCGAACTG
>WURT03035538.1:0-15030 GCA_009936505.3 Holothuria glaberrima
CAAAATGCTTCAATTGACCCCATTTTGCCACCAGTAATACTTTATCTAGTCTGCTTTCATATCAAATTGACAAAAGATCCCATCCTATTTGGTAACATATCACAAAAGTTATCCCAATGTCTCTTACTGGTGTTACTTGTGAAGGAGAACAAATGACGCATTAATACTGAGTTATTAATGGGGGCGTGCTACCTTACACTGGATTAAGTAGTTCAAACAACAGAGATTTGTCGTCTGCTACATCTACTGTACGACTGAGGGTTTTTCGCTTCTGCCACAGCATTACCAGTCGCCAGGAAATATAAATTTATTGCATGTTTGGACGCTCTTTGACGCGGATGAGAGTATACCAAATAAGGTTTCATGTTTAAATGTGAACATGATTCTATACCTGGTGTTTCCGGAATCCTCCGAAAACTTTCGAGACTGTTGTACCAAAAATTAGACTTCTCACTCTTCAGCTTATTTGCATGAGGTTCGTTCTATAGGAAGGGGTGAACCTCATTGGCTTATTTCAATGAAACAGTCGTTTCTTCTTTGGAAGCACCTGCCCCTAAATTGGTAGCGGTTTCAACCTATGCATCAAAACATTGTTTTGAGAAGGTCAATTGTGACAAGATTACTAGACGTGAATGATGTTGCAAGCGTATTGATATCAAATTGAAGCCAACGAACCAAAGGAAAATTCCCCTTTGAGCCAAATGCATAGCTTATCATTGATAATCTTCTCAGGATGAAGTAGGTCTTAGGGTATTAGCATAAATTAAAACTTTCCGTTCAACCTCCTTCCAAATAAAAACTCCCTGCTGTCACCGTGCGTAGTGAAGCCAAGAGGAATTAATGCCTGTGGGTCTATACACGGTTAATATCAGACTGTGCTTCATCACATGTAAGCGCAAGCTGTACACACAGCCTTCAGAACTTTGAATACTTTCTTCTGCCCTGTTCTAGTGAAATTAAATGTGGTTGTTTCTGCACAGCTGTGCGGTTCTTATCCTTGCAATAGATTGTTTTGATGTGAAGAGGGTAATACTTATATATCTGCAGATATTCTAGACCGCCTGGAATAAGAAAACAGTTGGTTACGTTGACTCACTGAAACTGTAATACATATGAACTTCCCCTATTACTTGCACATTGTACTCGAACCTTATCTTAGCACAGCTGTGAATCAAATGAAGGTGTTTATTTTAAATACACCCTATTGCAGTGTTCCCAAAGGTAGCTTACTTTTAGGAGGAAATATCAGAGGATTACATCGCAACATTTTAAACTGTGCTCTAAGACATTACTGTGACTGTGTATGAATATATGTTCAGACTGTGAGGTAATCAGGATTGCAAGACACACATCATAATCAAAAGGTTCATGCCACCGTGAACTCTCAGCAATTACTTGAAGATATTTTCAGGTTTGTGTCATAGGCCAGTAGAATAAATAAGACCAGCCTAAGCAGCTTTATGTTTGGACCTTGTAAACCTTTATTGAAGGCTTAACTGGGAGTAGACGGCCAGATATCTATTGCCTTTCATCTTATGTTTAGACTCTTCAATCAGTACTAAATCATTGATTTCATTGTATCTTAACTAACGTTCCAACATATATCTTAAGTTTATTTTACGACAGAATTTCATATTGATACAAACTTTTTGCATAAACAAACATCAGGTTTATTGGTGATTGTGTTGAAACGATGATTGTATTTTATTGAGGACTAATATAAGTAAATGGCCTAATGATAGTGGTAGCCTTACAGAGGAGTCCTTTTTTCAGTTGCACTTTTGAATGTTGAATGTTCTTAAATGATACCACTTTTTAGTGGAGAAAGGTTTCATAGAGGTGTGTCAATATGGAATTAATATGATCGGTGTCCTGTTTTTTGGAAGCTGACTTTGAGTTCGAAATCTGGAGTTGTTGACGCAGTACTAATGCCAAGAATTTTACATCCCTTTAATCCCAATTAAAAGAGAGGGCAAAGTCAAACGTTGATCTCTCAAACTTTAATTATATGCCTTTTTTTCATTTTAATGAAAAATTAGACCTTTAATTCATAACATTTCGGAATTGTGTGAAGGAGTAAAATTACCTATTGCGTTTATTACCTATTTGTACATATGAGGTACTATGAGCTGCACATTGGGTAGATTCCTTTGACATTCTCTCTTTTACGACAATGTGTGCATACCTGCATAACTAAACAACTTGAACATATCAAAGGTTGCGGAAAGTACCCATCCGTTATGTGCATTTATGTTCAAAGTTCATATTCTCTTCATATGTAAGTTGACTTGATACTACACTCTACGTTGTTGTCGTATTGTAAAAACAAAGCTAATCTACAGCCTTCAAGTACCAGCACTCCATCATGTACTTCCTTCTGTTGAGTGGGGTTCCTACTGTTAGTTAACTGTAACAATGCACAGAAGGTAGGTTTGTAGCGTACAGCCGTTAATGCTTTATTTATCTTCGTTTTCCCATTTCACCTCTGCCATCCTATTAAAGTTAGTTTCAGATTATACACACATTGTCTGATGAAAAGCATATTGGTTAAATGAATGACAGAAACTTAGTCCACAAAAACTGGTTAAAATTTTGTACAGTATCTGGGCAATATACTGTATACAAGGGTTCAACACTTTCATAGTTCTCTCTTCCATGTAGGCGTAAGAGCACACTATTCGCCCTCACAATAGGTCTTATGCGACAATAAACAGGACCACAGACAGCTGCTAAAGTAAAAGAAAAACGGTAACATTTTTACACGACAGTGATCCCTACCACGGAGTTGTTAGGGACGCTGGTAATACATAACTTTTCTTGTCGGGTACCTTTCCACCAACTTTGAAATTGATGAGATATGGTTCAGGAGGAGTTGACGATCAACGTGTACCAACACTTTGGAAAAATTGACCTTTAATTACATTTTGACCTTTAAAGTCGCATCTTATAACCAAAAAGCACATTTTTAAATTTAGACAAATACGGGCAAAAACTAATTGTTAGCAAATTTATCTTTTGACCTTTGGCCTGTGACCTCTGACGTTATCAATTTTCTAATACGACCTTCTTGGTTCAGATGAACTCAAGAAGTCTTCGAAGAGTGGCGGTTGATACTTTACAAACTTCATAGGTCGTCTTTCTGCTGGCACTTTTGTGAAGTTATCGGAGAGGTGGTATAAGATGGATATATATGGCGAATATAATCTTTTTTCATGTTGTTCTTGAAATTTTCTGTTTTTACCAAATAAGCAAGGTCACTGATTCATATTTCTTAGTTAACTGCTTCATCTTTAGATTGAAAAAGGTCGGAACGTTTTACCCATTCCCCTACCATTACTCATCGCTTGAGTTGCAATCTTATTTGAAAGTTTCGACGCTTTTGACAATTTACCAGTGGTTGTCTTAGTCACCTGCCAAACAAGAGTAAACATTCTATAATTTGGAAGCCAATGAGAGAATTGATCAAAATCAATCATTTAAATTTAGACTTCTGCTCATTTTACTCATTTGTATAAGTATTCGTCTACTGCGTTCACCAGTTTCCTTAGTGGCAATAAACAGCCGCTTTGTGTTCCACAGCATTTATTTGTTCGAACTGTTGGCAACTCGTAAAACATCAAATCTTTGTTGGTTGTCAAGCAGGATTGGAGCACTCGAGTCAGGACTCGGACTCGAGGCCGAGTCCAGTTGAGTCCACTAACATTAATTACTTTCAAAATTTGGCAAATACCAGATGCTAACTTTTTGTCACAATGTGATCACGACTACTTGTCTTTTATAACACAGTTGCAAACTTGCACCAATAGCTTTTGTAATACTGTGCTGTGTGAACCCAGTTGAACCATGGATGTGTTGCACAACCTGCAGTATCTATTCCAATCAAATCCAATTAAGTTTACAACAAGAGCAGAATTGTTGAGTCTGAAAGCAGGAGGATTACACAAATCTCCGATTACTAGGAGTTCCAAAGAAAATAGAACCCATGCCTTTAATCTACTAGTTCCATTCATTGATATAACGGTAGGTGTGATGCTTATTGATTATTACCCACCTTGCATGCTGCATGAAGTTACCATGGACTATGAGGAGGGGACAATTGTTGCTCTGTCTGTGTGTTAAAAAAAATTTACAACAGAGAAAAATAATCTTCTTTGTATACAATTCATTTCATTTCATGTATTTGTTTCTTCACAACAGCAGATAAACACATGTACATACAAGGTAAAGTTAATTTAATTTACATAATCAAGCAGTTGTGAAAGGAAGTGCTCTAAAAAGATAGAAATCTTAACAACGTAGAACACTCCCTGTACAGAAATTTGCTGAAATAAAGAGGTACAAAAGAAAAAGACCAAAAATAAGTCTATTTATATAGTAAAGACAAAAATAAAAAGTATTCATGCGTGTTTAAAGACATTTCAACAACAACAAACAAAAAAAGTATACTGTAGTATACTGCACCAGTATATAGTCAACAAAAGCTAAGTAACTGCTACAAAGGAACTTCTTTCTTTCATAAGTCACCCTGATCAGATGTAAATAAACTGTCTAGCAGCATGGGTCTATTGGTTGCTGCTGATCTGTCTATATGAAGTTTGATGTGGAGAAATTTTATGTACAGATTGGTTATTGAGTCAATTGTTGCAGTACTAGTCACTTACATGCACCCACATGCTTTTAATATATTTCAAAATCAAAGGTACTGTTGTATTTGTTGATGTCAGTGAATAAGGGGAGGCTGGTTTGGGATGAACTCGGTGAGTATATAGGCCTTTGTGATATTGTCCACATCACAAAGTTTAGACTCAAAGCCTCCCAGTCTAAGATCTGACCCTAGTTGAACAAATGTTGCATACAAGAAATAGTATAGCCTACAGTCTGCACATCATTCACACTAGGCCTATATACATCTGTACTGAGAATGCTATTGTAGCTAGGGGGCCATGCTAGCTATAAACAGTTTTATGCCAAGGCAATTCTGACATTATTTATAATTTAGTGAGTACATACAAGCTATTATATAGGTGATCCTGCTATGTGCTCCAGTCTAATGTTTACATAATTTTGTACATATGGTACTAGTTCTGCTAGAAAGTTCTCTGCTCCATTAAGTTACACAATAGCATATTGTTACCTTACCTGGGAAATAGCTTCATTGTCAGCTTTATAGTATGCTTTTGTTGTAAAAACTTCATCATCCTTGCTACTCTAACTTATGGATCTCACCTCTCTCATGGAAAACACAGTATAAGTAAGGAGCTTTAAAGACATTTTCTGGATATAGAGCTATCAACTAGATACCGCGGTAATGCTTGTTGTTGTACACTCAGTAAGAGCATGATATACAGCATAGCGGTTAACCTAGTTCTGTAACGCACAAATTGCAGCCAGTGATTTGAACAGTGTAAGCTAGACCTATTGATTCTGATCACACTGGAACTAATGATAGGCCTATGTGTGCTGTATGTGATTCATTTGCTCAGTGTACATGCTGCTCTTTTCTTTGTACAGTATACACAAAAACACCACTCCCTGGTATTAAGTGGGGTACTTGATTAGTTTATACTGGTTCTGTGAGGTGGCATACAACTTGCAATCACGTTCACATGCAACTTAAGGTACAAGTATAGACATAAATTGCATATAAACCATATAATGATCATATATAACTATTGTGTCCATTTAAAACAGTTAGGGGTAGGGTTGAGCTTTGAAAAGACAAGCATGGTTCTTCAATGTGACCTACATTTTTAATTAAAATTATGCAAACCATCATGCTCTATAGTATCTCAAGTGGTGGCCCAGCCATAATGTGTACAAAAATTGGCCCTAGAAGATGACTCTCTTCCGTAGACAGTCACTTCTCCTTCCCCCTCTCTCAGGATGGTGGTCTAAAATGTTCAGCGACACCCAATCCATCAAAAACTGAGGACAGCTTCCTGACCATCATACTACATTTATAGCCAGGTATCATTGTTAGCTTGTGACAGCATTACATATCGGTATCTACATGTATCCTGCGGGTCCTTCTTGGTTCTCAAATCTCTGCTGCGGTGCATGTGCACAAAAATGGTTCGCAGAGGATTTGAGGATCCCCAAAATTTCACAAATCTAACAAGCTGTTTACTGAAGTCCTGGCTACTACAACTTATTTGCATTATGTATAAGCAAAACTAAAAGTAGCACTTTGCTCAAAATACCAGAGAGCTGATGCTATAGGTCAATTATTAAGGAAAAACTTGTAAAAAGCCAAACAAATCTTCACTTTTTCCATTAATCTTTGCAATGCTGTTGTGTATTCATAACAGTATCTCTTTTGAAGACCATTGTACACGGCTTTAACTGGTAATTTGGATTTCAAATGTTCAACACCATCACTATAACAATACTGTAACTAGCAATTTCTTTTTTCACCAGTGCAAAAGCTGCAGTGCACATTATCATGTGTTCTTTTTATTTTGTATGTTTAGTTGTAAGAGTTTAGAAACAATGGTAGGGGCAAAGGAAATGTAAATATTTTATAATGTGGCTACTTGTATATATTAATACTCAAAAGAGCAGGTTCTTGAGGAACATATGTTATAACCATTTTGGGTTGCAAAGGGGCACCGTTGTCCTGTTATGGAACAGCTAAAAATAAATTGGTGACATACAAATACCCCCAGTTTCTCTGCTTGCATATGTGCCGTATGTTTGTTCTGTGTTTCATTCCCCTGTCCTGCATACTTCTTTGTACCTAATTCATTCCCCTTCTAAGTATAAAATTTACATAGGTTTCCACCTCTCCCCATTGGGAACCCCTGCAGTCAACAGCACAGATAGTGTACATGTACAGTTTCACTCTCAATAGACTGCTTTCGTGTAGAACAATTTTAGGCATACAGGTCTCAGCTAGTCATCTACCCAGGTAGAAAACCTATATGGGCCCCATATGGGTGAACCAATGTGGGGCCCATTAAATTTTGCACCCAAGATTCATAAGGGACCCATATGGGGCAGCCAACATGCATGTGATATATTTGCACTTTACCCATATTTTAGCCACACATGAGTTGCTCACATGGGCCCCACATGGGCTCACATGGGTCCTATGGGCTGGCCCAAATGGGCCCTTTATTAATCTTAGGTGCTAAATCATATGGGCCCATACAGCATGCTGGCCCATATGGTTCCCCTTAGAGATCCCATACAATATATGGGAATGCTAACTGGGTAGAGGTTGTGAGCTCCCCCTCCCCCGGCCATGCAACCTTCCCGAAACTCCATCGAAAGAGCCTGTTTGACAATGCAGTTGGACTCGGACTCGGCTCGGACACTGTCCTTGTGGACTCGGACTGGGCTTGGACTCAAGGAGTTCTGGACTCGGACTTGACTTGGACTCGGACCATTCTGGACTCGGACTTGGCTAGAACTCGAGTTGTATGGACTCGACTCCAACCCTGCTGTCAAGTATCTTTTTTAGGATGTATTTGGCAAGGATGAAGTTGCATAGGGTCCAAAACAAAAGAGTTAACTGTTAAATGCAATGATCCCTGATTATAGGACATAGAACATACGCGCCAACCGATGGAAGCGCTCCGCTTGGACAGTATTAAAGTATCTTTATATGGAGAGTAGCGACATTGACGTTCTTAAGTTAACAGGTCACGTGAAAACAGGAGCCATTTTCTTTCCTAAAAGTTTCGTCAATACAGTGTCAGTGTATTGTATTCACCAAGAAAATGACGGGTTGTTGTGCGCAACACTAGGAACAAGTTCCATTTTCAAAATGGATTTTTCTTCCATTTCTGGACAGCTCCTTATGTGTTACGTCACCCATTTCCACTGCATTTTTAGTAAATGCTGAAAACTGAAGTGGTGAACATTCGTGTTTTATGTTGAAAATGAGTAGTTTTAAGCTTTTATCCCAAAATAATTGGGTATGGATTATATTTAATGAAAAGAATGAAAGAACGTGGATTTTAGAAATCCATTTTGAAATTGGAACTTGTTTCGGTCTGAGAAAGGGTTAGAATGTACGAATATCCGATCAACACTAAAAGAAAAAAGATTAGAAGAAAAGGTTATCATGTGTGGGCCCAGGACCCTACACTGGGAATACCATGACTTTAAAATAAACCTCTGGTTCATGGGAAGATTCAGTAAAGTGGACGTGAACAATAGTAAGTTTGTAGATACCTCACATGCTATACTTCCTAATACTCCACGAACTGTAGGACCTCCGTCCAAGGCTCAATGGTATGGAGTTCTTAAACTCGTAATTTGTGCAGTTCAAATGCAATGTACCGGTATAATGACAAATAACAACAGCGTAGAAGTGATTAAGTGTGACAGCAAAGCATTTTGTGGTTTCCAGTGCTCTTTTGACCAAATTAGGGCCCTGGGCCCGGAACCCTTAATCGACTCTCAAGCTTCAATGTATTTTTACCTTTCTATCTCAAATTTTCATGCCTAGTATATATATCCACTCGAATTGAACAGACCCAATTATGGAGTATTTTCGGTTAATGCACAAGGTTTCACTATAGCTAGGACCCTATAATTTGGCTATGGGACCCCTGAGCCATATAATGTAATTGAAGAAAAGCTTTTATTCTCTTCTCTCGATTTGATATAATGTACCATCGAAATGTCCATTCAGTTAAAAAAAACTTCCACAAAGATGTAGCCTATTAAGTGTTTAGGTCCTTCGTGTTGTGAAGGGGTCTCTTGCCATTCGCTCCCCACAAAGGGCCCCAAAGGGAACTTGGTCCCATAATTCTCAGTCACATGGTTCTCCACTCTGACATCACGTGACGGATTTTGAAACATTTTGTGAACTTTTATTGTAAAAAAGATGGTCGCTCATACCTACCATGCATAAAAATAGCAACTAATGACCTGGCCCCTAGTGCCATTGTCTCCCCGTCCCCTGACCCTTATCGCTGTGACTGGGACTCCAGACTGCATGCTTGTTCCGTGATACTCTACCTCCCCTGCTCAATTGTCACCAGAGAAGATAAAAACTAAACCCACAGCGCTTACAAGGGACTCGGGTGACGTTGTGTAGTGTATGCCAGACACTTCGCCAATGGAAACAACATGGCGTCCAAATGTAAGTTGTCAATAATCTCCATATAAACGTACTCTGAAATTTGCCGCAGCCGGGTAAAACTCCCAGTCCGCCGCTGAGTATAGCAGAATACTTCCTTTGTCGACGAACAATTGGATTAGAAGCTTCCAAAAAACTAGGAGTATTGTCCCCTTGGCAGATGCGTCGCCCTTAACCTTTTTTAGCCTGGTCACAAATGTTTTGACTAACTGGTCTTTATATGGGTGTTTTAAAGGGGAAATGCATTCACCATATAGGATAGTCTACTGCACTAATACATTTCGGGGTGAATGCAAGTAACTTTCTGTTTGGGGGATGCCATGTCTTCTTTAAGATAACCAGACAGCTAGATGTCCCAGATATTCAGGGGCAGTCACTTATTCCAATGTTCCATCTCCGATGACTAAGTGTTCTCAAAATGTTTCAGAGTTAACCAAAGCTCCATTAAACTTTAAAATATCACTTATTCACAACACATTAAAAATTGTTGCAAAAGCTAAGATACTGTCTTGTCATGAGTGAGGGTTACAATTGGTTCTGCGAAACTATTGCTGTGTCAAAGCAAAAATATTACAAGTCAAAGAATGTTGAAAAAAATGGGCCCATGAAATACAAAAAACTGAAGAAAATACAAGTTATTCATGTGGTTTTTGTACTCGCAAGACAATCGTTGTAAGAAGTAATACTGATAAAGGGTTTTACCGGTACATACAAACTTCAACCTAAAACAAAGCCTCCCCATCCGTCCATTTAACCTTTCACCATTTGTTTCATTCTGTCAAAAGTCTTGTAAAATTATATATCTTTGATATGGCTCACGGTCGAGTTACACATCCGTGGTGTAATTTTTTTTTTTTTTTTTTTTTTTTTTTTGTGAGGGATCTTTCTGATTACAGCAGTATGAACTAAGTTTAACCGTGGCTGGCTTCGTGGATTGCTTCGAATAACTAAGTACAGCAATGTCTCCCCGTTAGTCGAAAGGTTCCTTAAAATTCTATATGGAACTAGCGCTCAGTGTGCTGCACTAGCGGATTAAGGGCGGGGCAACAGGGGCACGTGCCCCGGGCCCCACATTTTGGCGCCCCAAAATTTAGAGCATCCTAAAATTTACAAAACTGTCGTAACTGTGATCCACAACCTTTATCAAATTCTTAGTATGTAACGTTGAAGTAATGCGTTTCCCCATGCTCTTTCGCTGACTACCATAGGGCCTACGTCGGACCCAGGATTCGAACCCGACAACACGAATATTTCGATGATCACTAGCTATTAGCTTTCCACTTTTAACCTAATCTGCTATTGATTTCTGGCCACGTAACTGATACGATCAGAACTACGAAGCACAGCTGTTCACCAAAGCACCGTACCAACACTGCTGTTTCACGACTGGATTCTTAGCGATACTATCATGGTAAGGAACGTTCAGATTGCGTCGTGTACAGATCTGGGGAACGGAGGTTGCTATGTTGTGGTCGCCAGTGGGTATCTTAACTGTTTAACTGAGGTACTTAAGTTTGTTATAATATCATCAGTTACGATCTTCAATCTACTTTCAACAGTTCAGACTTTACAGACAGTACAGTGCATTATATATGGGCAATTGTTTTGCATGACTGCAAGCCTAGATTTCGAACAAACTGCTAATAGCTTAACCAGCCTATTTAAGCGGAAAAGAAATATAATACTGCTACCATTATATGAGGATGTCCGACAGAGGGAATAGAAGGGCGTGGAAGTTCTACTAACCCCGACTGATCCTTAAACCCTTGACCGACCCCATTTTGGTCTCAATTGTATGATTTCCTTAAATCTTCCCAATTTCCCTCGACTGGACTCGGAGGTGAGGGAACTGTGCACGCCACTGCATAGAAGAAAAGCATGCGACGGGAACTTTGGAAAATGGAGTGAGGCAGTGGGGATTGATAATTCGTTGAAGTAAGCTCATATAATGAGGATTAGCTTAGTTAGCCTCATTTCTCTTAGCTGCTATTTTGCTGCTTTTCACGAGTATGTCACACGATGGAACATCCTGGGCTACTTATGTCTGTATGGAATCATGTCGATGTATGAGGAGGAATCCGCCTAAATTATTGAATGGATCACGAACTGATCTGTACTGATAATTGACTTATGTTCAAAACTGGCCTCGAGAGAAGGCGCAATATATAGGGATTGTTTGATCAAATTCCTGTTTCCTATGACGTCTTTACTATCAGTTGTCGCTTTAAGAGGGTAAAAGTGTAAAATTACATACCTCGCAGGAAGGAATCCATCCAGTCATATTGGCATGAATAAAAATGTGTTTGTATAAAAAGAACTGTCTGTTTGGGAATAATATATACCTTGGGTGTTCCGGTACTGTGTCAAATGTTCCTAAGCTGTACTATGGGGCCCCATACAATTGTGTGCCCCCACACGCTTCGTCCGGCACTGGTGTGCTGACTGGTTCAGATTTTTCAACTGCAGTTTTTTGATTAGCCAGTTTCAATTCACAGGATATTGAAAAATGTTTCTATTAATGAAAGGCAAAAAATTTGTTACTTGCATATAAATATGGTTGACGCTTTTTAGGGCAAGATTGCAGTGAGACATTTTCAAGGTGAAGTATTGCCATTTAAAGTTTCTTGATCTGATATGAGATTTGTTTTTGTTCAGTTCTTGTTTTTGTTTTCAGTTTTTGTACTACTTTTTCTGCTGGTAGCTGAGCGCATCTCGTTAGTACTAATCTTTTTGATTTATCTGCCTAAGAAGCTCTACATCAAAACTCAGGTTAATTTAATATTCTTGAAATGCCATAGAGGGCTTTTAATAAAAGTATGGGCAAAAGTTTCACCTGTGGGGAAATCTCAATGTATTTGCAAATGATAACTTGTAAACTCTGAAGCGAAATGCCACCGACAATTTTTTTTGCTAATCTTACCCGGTTTATTGCCTCTTAATTCGACTAGTGTGCGGAGCTGTCAAAGTAAAGTTACGATAAGCCTGTGTGGTAGCACCTCACGATACTCTAGCAAAAGTACTCTACGAATATACTTAAAGTAAAACAAATATGTGTAGTATGAACTATGAAGATTTTACATTTGAGAATCCGCCTGCCAGTCAGACTGTCGTGACCTTGATGCCAGTGTCATTCAAATTGCACTTGAGAGTCAGTTATTCCAGGAGAAAAAAGTATGTTACGTCAAGTTATTTTAGTCTGGGCAGTACCGCATGATCCCGGGCGGTGTTAGGAGTCAGCAAAAGACATGTACTTTTAATATTAAATGATATACTCAGTACTTACAACATTTTAACTTGAAAGTTTGACCTCCTGTGACCTCACATGCCCTTCGACTTCTACCAAAATAAATATACTTCTTTAACTCAATGTGGAGTGTCTACATTCGTTTTGAGAGATCCCTCAAAGTTCCAATTCTCAAAAAATGTTTTTATGTTTTTTTTTATTGGACTTCCAATGACGTCAAATGAGCCTTTACACCCTCCCAAACCAGAGTTCAGGTAATAGCATTCACAGGCCTTATGTTGCATTCAGGCATTTACCTCTGTTGAAATCTCATGTTTTCTGAAATTAACATTTTTTGTCGATAAGACCCTGTAGAAAGTCTCCAAGATGGAACAGATTTGAATTATGTTGCTTATTCCGACTTTGCAACGAGTGCTCTCCGGACAACATGTACGTGGGCACTTGGTGGGCTCTAGTTGGGTCCAATGGCAGTGTTCAGGTAAGGATCCAAGGGAGAAGCCCACAGAACCTCTGGGATAATCACAATTGGTGAAAATAGCATGGGAAAAGAAGAGTCAGACGATCAGCTTGCAAGGGAAGTAAGAATAATAAAAAAATGCTCCATTCTAGGAATAACGTCAGGTGCGGATCCAGAGGGGGCTACCACAGATTCCGCCCCCCCCCCCTTGGCACCACTTTCTTCATTTCTTTATTTTTGTGGGAGAAGGGGCGGATCGAACGCTGCTGTACAATACGTAGGCGTACTTCCAATAGCTCCAACTGAGGCTTCATTTATTTGAGCATCTAAGTTGTTGCTTTCCCCTGTGTGGTGTTCAGTGAGACTGACATTATATGGATGTAGTTTCACTCCTCTAATCCAACAAATCTTGGTGGAAAATTTTGTCATTTTATATACTTGCAATGAATTGTTTTCACACAATGTAAACATGCATATTTTATATTTGCAGATCTTTCATTAAGACGCCTGGAATGGAATACGCAAACAGTTGATTGTGTTAGCTCAATGAATATGGATTAAAACATGTACACCCCCAATTATTTGCACTTTGTACTCGAGCTCGTTTATGAAATGAACGCTTTTGAGCAGAAACTATTGCAGCTGCCTTCCCTGCAAACATACATGACATTAGTGTGGCACGTTTAGCACAAATGGTTGGAGCTCATGGTGATCGGGACTGAAAAGCCAAAGCGAACACAAGCTGTAGAAGTTTTAATCACACAACACGTCGAAAGTGGTCCACTTGAAAGATATATCCAGGTTTGCATCATAGGCTAGTAGAATAAACGAGACCACCCTAGGCTTACCTACTAGTCGAGAGGCGGAAATCTATTAGGTTTCATCTTGCTTACTTGTATCTAGACTCTTCAGGCCGAACTAATAATCGATTGCAGTGTACCTTTACCAAGATTCTAACTTATTTTATAGGTATACTCCACAAAATATTTTCAAAACAATCCATGTCATCTGTATGCACAAACCAGGATCCCACTCCTTTTTGTAAAAACAAATACTGTTTAGACCGTGCAGACTGAAAAAGCGAATGGTCTAACGAAATAGATAGCCTTAAAACGGAATAAATTTTTTCCATTACACATTAGAATGTTGTATCTATTTAAATAAAATTCCAATTTTAAAGTGATATTGCGTTTTTCGAAAAATGGAAAGACATAAGGTCTTAAGTTTCTGTCAATACATTAACCATGCTATTCATGGATGAAATTGTTTATTTAGTGAAAATGATAGTGTGATTGGTAATATAGAAAGAAATGTGCAAAAAAGGGTTCAAACTTGCAGGGTATTTTGAGAAAAAAAAAAACGTTCTCATTACAACCAGCTTAAACCACGCCTGACAGAGCTTTAAAAAGGTCACGCAGCCGCATGTACCGAAAGGCTGAACATTTCGTGGACTTATATTGCAGCGATAATTTATGCATTAGGAAAAGTGGGACTGTGAAGCTTCCATATTGCACAGTTCACTTGAATTTTTGAACGAAAGAAAACGTATTTTCATTACAATACGGGTGTTAGTAAATTTCACCCCGAACACGACTCAAGAAGGCACTGGCATACTAACGCCAGCAACGGTAACCAGTTACAACTGTACACTTGTGTACATCTCCACGTATCAAGTTTTTTTTTTGTTCTTGAGAGGTACTTGCCTTGGCATATCAAATATTCTACATAAAATTAACAATTACGATACCCTAGTTGATGATAAAATGTATCATGAGTGTAGATGTCGAACACTAGCAAGGGGCACTTACCAGCCCAAACTAGAACAAGTCCAAGTCCTCACCTTCGCAGTCGTAGTAGCCTAGTAGACTGCAGGGTAGAGGGTTTCAGACACACACATATGAAATTGTTTGAACAATTTCCTCTGTGGGCAATTTTTCCATTGGCCAATTTTCGGTTGTTGTTGATGGTGTCATCCATGGGTGGCGATCCGTCTTTGAAAGTGGGGGATATAGTCAGTGACACTAAAGGGAGCGCTACCATCGGTTGGCGCGGAGCGCACAAAGAAAATTTTGGCCAAAAATAATACCCAGATCACCGGAAATGGCCCTTTCCAGGCTTTGCAACGTGACACTATGATAACAAGTCAGGGCCTTTTTTTTAAGAATTGTTAGTGGGGGGGGGGGGGGGGATTTGACGAAAGGGTCCATCTAAGCGGAGGGGCACCATTGATGGGGGTGT
>WURT03035549.1:0-15030 GCA_009936505.3 Holothuria glaberrima
TTTTAGATGAACAGTTGAATTAACTCTTAAATAAAGCCTCATAATGAATTTTGCATTCTCTTTCATTTATTCAGCATCATAATACAGTCCTTTAACAGGATACGCAGCAACGATTGCTAACTTATAGGGCTGTCACGTTTAAACGGTTTAACGAACGATCGGCCGTTTAAATAGTGCTTAATTTAACATTGACCATACACTGTGGGAGTAGTATTTTATGTAGTTGTGAACAGATAGCATGGGCGCAAATCCTGGTGGGGACAACGGCACGCGTCTGCACCAATTTTTTAGTGGACTGGTGAGGACATGGCATACCGTGTACCCACCAATTTGTCTTGACCAAATTTCTTATTCCCCTGAATTGGACTTTGGCGCAGTTTGATCCAATATTGTGCAAATGACATACTATAAAAGACGAGAATTATTACTATTGACACTGTCTCCGTTGAAGTATCACCACTTTTCATTTTACTATATTTATCTACAGTTGTTAAATTAACGACGGAAATCGTATTTGCCGCAGTCTATAATTGTTTTCTGGGAAAGGACCCCTGACCCATCGTATACAAAAGTCCACTTGGGTTATTTTTCCCCTTTTTTTCTGCAGAAGCCCATGTATTTCTCCATACTAAATTTCTAAGCCATGAGCTGTAGAAATTAAGGTTTGGGAGCATTGTTAGGCCTAGGAAGTGTTATTTCCAGCGATCTGGGAGGTATACTTTGCAAATTATTTCTTGTACCCTACCCGCGATCCCATGGTCGGGCTCCGCTTATATAGTATCAGGGAGCAGAAATGCATCCCCATCATTATTTGAGACAGATCTACGCCCATGACAGATAGAGTGAGACAGAAAACATAATGCAATATGAGCTAAACCAGTGATTCTCAAACGCGGCCCCCAACCCTTTTCGGTGCTGCCCCTAAATTGATTTTAGGTTTTGAGAAAATCATATTCGACATGAACAAAACGTAGCCAAGAAGGAAATTGAATTATGTAATATAAAGTCACTACTTGAGTCCTTTCAAGTTTGGTATTCTGAAGTAGTGTTAGGGCCACGTAACAGACTGTGAGGTATATTGCTTGTTCAACCATATCTAGCCATACCAAACCTGCCAATTTCGTGTGCCTTTGTTGTTGGCTATCATATGTTACCTATACACGACGGCATGTGCATATGTAGTGGTGAATTCCGGAGTGGTTCTTTATGCGTGTTTTGTAGTAAGAAAGCTTGTAGCAAATGTATATCCCGGAAATTTAATTGCGACATGAGGTGACTGTACGAAAAACGTATCGTGTTGAACGTTTGTTGATCATTTGGTTAGGCCTACTGAAATTAAAAATTTTGCAATTTAAATTTCGGTACTAACAATGTGTTTGCGACGTTTTAAAATATGTGATCTCGCCCTTCGCATAGTTCTGTGGGATGGAATATAATCATGCAATCAAAGTTTTTCGCTTGGGAACTTGCGGCCCTCGTACTCAGCGGACCCAATTATCTATGTGACTGGGTTTTAGCGTAACTGATAAAGAACTCCTTCACATACTGGCTACTGACGCAGGCTAAGTGAAGAACTGTTGTAAGTTCATCCGTTTCAGAGTGCGGTTTTCATTGGTAAACTACTCAGTTTGGAATGCCAGATAATTTCTCCTATACTGAAAACCGACGCAAGATAATAAACATCGAAATACCCATGCTAGACATAGGATTGCAGACGGGTGGCGTCAGAAGGAGAAGTGCAGGAGGCACTATCCCTTTTGTCGGGGGAAACTCCATTTTAGTCGGGGAACCTTGATGACTACGATAAAGAGTGTAATCCCCCGACGACGACCAGTCCAGCAACAAATTTCTTGATTATGCCCTGAGTAGGGCATATTGCCCCATAACGAAAATCATTTACATATTTTCTTCGATGGTGACCCAAAAAATTTCGGCGCCCTTGGCGCGCCAAAAGTTTGCATTTCTCATCCTTTCGGAGTTCGGACGCGCCTTCAGGAGCTTGACCGCCACCTGGCGCCACTCATGATTAAAGAGGCAAATTTGTGGTGAAGAGTGCGTTTTCCTCTCAAGCTAGAGAGCCTGGAAAGCAAAATTTTCTGACCTTAGCCCCAACCATGGTGGGGCTGAGGTCGGATTACTCCTGTTGGACGCTGCATAAGTGCAACCCGCCCTCTTAACAGCTTAAGGAACCGCTTCCTATGAAAACTTCGTACCTCTGCCTCTGTATACCGAAGATACAACTAGCTTCGGGATCTTAAGTAAGGTTTCGCTATTTCCAATTTTTGTCCTCTCTCAAAACAAGAGCCTCGTCTGCGGCCCTCGACCTCTTTCCAGCTCCTCCATTTGGCCCTCAACCTCAAAAAGTTTGAGAACCACTGAGCTAAACAAATTGAGTAATCGACATACATGTACTCACTAAGTACGTGAACCGTGTCGGCAAAATAACTCAGAATGCTCTCAGAAGTTGCCAAGTTGAGACAGACTGTTCGTAGATTTCCGGTGTTAATCGTCTGAGTGACCTTTGTAAAATATAACCACGGGACGTTCATTTCTTCAATTCTTCTCTGGTGTCATCTTCGGTATGATTCAGAGTTCATTAACTTTAGTAAAATTTGGTCATCAACAAGTAATCCCATATTCAATTCGAGATAAAGTTTTGGCCATGCAAAACACCTGCAGAAACTCACTTGGGAGTAGTGGAAACACGGTTATACGCTTCTGCAGCTTTTGAAACTACTCAGTCTCACGGAGACAATTCGTTGGCGCATTGTTTTGAGCTATAATTGAAACTGGTGGGGTGGAGGGATGAATGAATACCTCCTCAATTTGGACACTTTTTGGTCTGAAAATGAATATTTTCAGGCGCTTTTGGCCCAGCTTCCCTTAATGAAGAAAAAATTGTTGAAATATTTTTTGTTAGCCGAGAGCAGAGTGGGGTCCGGACCCCCTGGACCCCCTCTGGATCCGCGCCTGATAAGTAATAAATTTGAACTACTATCTTGAGTGATAAACTTTCTGTGGTTTCCCATTTACTATTATCAATTCCACGTAATAGATTTCTAATAATTATGTCTTCTAATTCCATGTGCTCCGATAGTCAAATACTTTGTTATCCTTATCTTTCAACTGTTTTAATTTAAACACTGCATATCAAAGTTCGAACGGTGTGTTTAATCTGCTATTCAGCCGTTTCAGGGCTTTGTCTCCGAGATTAAACATTTCCAATTGAGCCTTTGGAGAAAGTTAAATAGTATGTATTGTACCATGAGTATCATGGCATATTTAGGACTTTGCGGAAAATGGTGTCTAACCATGGCAAATTGGTGTAATCTTAGCAATAATTTTGCGACCATGAGGAAGGTCAGTTTATACCACCTCTATTGCACACTAGAATACCCAAACCGCTCAAAATTGTGGGGTAAAACAAGGTTACGAGATGCCAAATTAAAAAAAATGAGGAGAATTTATGGTCTTAAGATTTACCTTGCATGGAGATGCAAAACAAAAAAAAAAACATCTTAAAAGCTACTCTGATATTAGTATCATTCATATGATACGACTTCAGCATATCACCGTGCAGTCATTTTTGAAAATAAACCTTGCCAATAATACTATGGTACTTTTTTCTTAGGGACGCGGGGTTTTACCAGATTTTACTGTACGCTTTTATTGAAGCTTTCTTAAGAATATTCAAAGGGCGATCATTACCAACATTTTTTTACCAGTGGAGGGTCCCCTCCTGCCATCTAGAAGATATTTCAGTGAAAAAATATGTCTGAACTCAACGCAGCAAAATATGGAGGCGCTCCGCATATGTAAGCAGTAGAGAACCTCCCACTATAGGGTCTCTAATAATAATGTTCAGGAATCCTAATTATTTAGTGATTTTTTCTATTTTGATTGATTATAATTGAAGAGGATGTTGCCTCAGGGTAGGAATGTCATCTCTACTCTTTAAGAAACTTTCCTTTTTTGTTTTTTCCTAGTTCTAAAATGGTGTTATCCTTGGTAGGTCTAAAGCTTTAAACTGATAACATGATCTGAAATTTCATTTTCAATTAGGCTGTGCAATTGCATCCCTACAAGGATCTAACCCAGCGCTTATCCAAAGCGCTCTTTTAGTACGCCACAGGAGAACCACCATCGACTGGCGCGTAACCGTAGCGTAGGTCTGCAAGCAAATGTTCGGTCGAAATGTCTCCCAGATGAGGGGGAGGGAGAAGAGACTTCTTTTAGACCTTAAAGCTGAATCTTAACATTCTTTTCTTTTGGATCTCATGTTTTAGAAACAAATGAAGATTTCGAGAGGCAAAATTAGATCTGATTTAAAGAAGGAAAGTCGCCCCAATTTCAATGTGTTAACCAGGGTATTCTATTTCCTGAATGGCGTTAAGGATCATGATGCAATATATTCCTCACTGAGTTGTGAAATTCACATATAGGACAACTCCTAGGTTTGCCTTGAATATGCAATATTTATGACGTAACATATCATGAAATATACTTGAAGTGAAATAAGAGGGCATTTGTGACATCAAGCTGTTGTTTCAAAATAAGTTTGCAGCGACTGCATATGCCCTTCAGATTAAAAGTTTCTTCACCAGCTCATTTGAGTTTAGCAAATATTAATTGTAAAGGTAATCGTAGGCTGCTTCATCTTTAGCCACCATATATGCTGGTGTATTCAAGCAATGTATCTTGCAGGAGAAAGATGGTTCATGGAAAACGCAACATAAGAAGCTATCTGCGGTGGGGGTCCGGGGACCTCCCCGGGAAGATTTTTGAAAAATGGAACCCTTATGTGGCATTTCCTAGGTCTTGTGGGCATTGAAATCATAATTTGGACAGTGACATTTTCAGCATTTCAGGATGTTTTTCTCAAGTAGGCCAACTTTTATTTACGATTTGGAAATCTTGGGGCAGTTTCCCCCTGCCCCCTACAGGCAAAGGCCCTGCACTACAAATCAGCAATCAATTATACGAGGTGCTGAAGTTCTCACAGAGTTCATAGAAACAACCCCTTTTCCGTTCGATTAACTGTTTTTTCGAATTATTGGACATTAAGTTTTCTTTTTACATCTTTGGAGTGATCTATCTGGTAGTGCGCTAGCAACTCAAGGAATTTCCGGGAGGCAAATGTGAACCCATAAATCTAACACCCTAATGTTTTTCTGAGGGTGGTAAGTAGGGGAAAGTTTAGAGCATGTTGCTGAAGTGACGTGCACAGTTTGTGATGTGGATGTGGTAGCATATGAATTGAAATACTGATTATGCAAAACTCAAGTTTTGAGCAAAGCATTCGGTCAAGTGTAAATTATTTCCCTTAACCAAAAAGAGCGTAACATGTATAACTGTATAACCAGACCAATAGTCGTCATATGTTGGCAGAATCATTCGGGTACCCCTAAGTAGCTTACTCCATAGTAAACTGAAGGGAAGGTATCTTTTAAATCCATTATCTTTTTAAATGCTTTCCAAACTGGCTTTTCAATAGGAAAAAAGGTGCTTCGGAAAGTTAGGCAAAATCTGCAATTGCCTCTGTTACGTAATAAAGTAGCAGAGACAATTGTTTGTATTGACACCTTTGACGTCAAACGCTGGATACATGAAATATGGAATCGGTTTTATTTATGAAGGGAACAAATAAATAAAAACCAATGCAACCTACAATTAAAAGGAAGCAGGGGAGGGGAATGGGTGGTCGCTGCGCCTCGATAATGATGGCTCTATGCCTTGGCGTGTAGTGACCAGATGGTTGCAAATTAGTTTCTTCGTTATGTATACGTTTTGGAACTAATCGAGGCTCCTGCGAGGGTTTGGGGTTTGTAGCTCGATAATACAATCTATAGAAAGAAGATGAAGAAGCTATGTTCTGCAGATGTCTTTGAGTATTCTGCTTATTATGTACAGACAATTGAAGATGATCAATTTTAAATTATAATAGCCGATCTTGGAAAAATAGGGATCTCTACACGCCCGTAGAACACAATATACAAAACTACATGGTGTTTACGTTTTGAGATCTGCAGAACTTGTGTGAGCGTTGCGGTCTCCCAAGTCTCTGCAAGAAGTACCGTAGGTTAATATTATGAAAGTCCTGACTGTGCGAAAGTGACTGTAAATAATTTGCTAAAGGAAATCAGAAGGCACTAGCTAAAGTGTACCGCAGAGGGGAGGGCCGATTTGAATGAAAATGAGGTATTGCATCATGAAGCTGCAATCCTGTGAACAAAAATTGGCGTTCCTAATACTAGAACTACTGTAATACATAACATTAGGAATGATTCACAATAACTTGTCTATTCTAGACAAGAACAAGCTATAAAGACAGAAGAGTTGGTAAAAGCTTAAAAGAAAAAAAAACCATAAAATGGTAAAACAGCAGCAAAACTCTTCCCTGGATTTAGGGAAGACTCAACAACAGCAGTGGGCTTAAATTGCAAAACGAGAACTGAAACATTTACCCACCTCCGGCCTCGCGCCTTTGGCGCTTGCTGTGAAGGACTTCCATTCATCGGCCACATCTTATAAGCGACGCATCATCCGGGTTAAAAATTGTATGCCCCAGGCTTTTTTCTGTACAAGCCCTTATGTTAACTATACAAAACACAATATTCATTGATTTAGAAAAGTGTAAATGATCCTCAAACCGTTATAACGGAAAACTGTACTGTAACCTACATTATAGAAACTACACATTTACTTTCACAGTAATAAAAAGATTTGTACTGAAGTTAATAGCGCCCTAATATATAAAACATATAGCACCATTTTGTAGCATTACGTTTTTCTGTTAAGATTTCTTACGGGGAAAAGGAAACACGACCCTCCGACTCCCTCCCTATGAAAGCAGATAGGTTTCAAGCCACATACAAATACCTGGCAAAAATGACCCCTTATGTTGCAGCGAAATCAGAAGTAAAGTTATTATTTAGAGATAGTGATCTGTGGAAAATTTGTGGCCTGTGCCCCCCTACACAATTTCTAGCTCAGTCACAGCTTGTACCTACTACAAGATTCCAGAGGTAAGTAGGCTATGTATGTCAATTTAGGAATGACTTGTAGTGTATCAGGCCCGTAGCCAGACAAGGTACTGAAGGGGGTGCCCTACTTGCCCCCCCCCCTTAACTGCAGGCATGGAGTGCATGCGCTACCTGAAGAGTGGAAAAGTTTGAAAATATCATCTTAAAATCTTCACTGCCATGATGTCGTAAATTGAAAATATAATCAGCAACCGTAGCTTGTCAGTTGTCTTGTGATTGGTAGCTTTCACCTGACTAAAACTTCTTGAATACTTTAGGCAACCCAACAGATAGAAAACATTCCCTCGTCATTGACACACTGTATTTTGTCAGTTTCGTGGCCTCTGGCCGCTACTTTTCTACTGATGCAACGTACTCCGTATTAGAAAACTGACAACAAGGCGTTCCACGCTGTTTTCAGATTTGTACCATGATCACTGAAATTTTGAGTGAGGGGAAATCCTTTAATGGGACGTTGGTTTCCCGTTTGACATTTTCAACGGCAGAGGTATATCATGCAAAAGTGCCCAAAGTTCCTTTCCTTACTTAATTTTATCCACCGATATTTTGTCCGATTCAAGCTAAAGTTATTTTAATTTTCCTCTCTCCACAAAGGTCACGAAATGTCTCTACGTTTGGAGACTGTGCCGACAGTCTGGCATTACATGAGGGAATGGAGAACAAGGCGAAGGAAAAAACTAAGAAAACAAAAGACGTTTTCCCTGAAAATGCAGAGTGAAAGAACTATTCACTCGCACGAATTGTGGCATATGGAAATTATTTTCCATGATAAAGACATTCATGGATCACATAGTATTCAAGACTAAGTGCATAAAGTTTTGCAACTATAACTTGACGAGAATTGCGAGAAAGTGCAACACACGTTGAAACTTCATATGGATGACATAAAGGTGGACTTGATGCCTGTTACCAATTATGTCCTACCTACTACGAATGTGTCAAGATAGGTGGCTAACTGTTGAAGTTCAGGTGGAAAAACTTCATGTCAATATGAAGTTAGCACACCACTAATTATTCTTCTATTGACTTACACACTAATCTGGGTCCGTTTCGTGGCCTCTGCACTATTGTAGAAGTTTTCAACTCGCACAAGCTACCCCTCATATGACTGGGCTCACGAGTAGGCCTTTTACAATGGTTTCAGATTTGTGTACAATGATGACTGTTAAGATTTGAGCATGGAGAGCTTGTATACTCGGGCGGTGGTTCCGACTTTTTTTACTTCATTCAAAATGCCATTTTGCATTGCGGAAGGATATATTGCAAAAAGTGCTGAAATACATTCATTTTTCTTACTTGCATGATTAGTACTTCCGTTCCGTTAATACCACATTGGAATATCTTTGACCCTCAAACGAAACTAAACATAATTTACTGAGATGGTTAAATGACCCCACTGAGTTTCCAATTTTAAGTTTTTTCCTAGCACGAATGGGGGCAATTTCATTTTTTTTACCTTAACCCTAACCTTTATCCATGATTTCAATGCAAATTTCCGAAATCCGCCCTCATTATTCCTGGGAAAAAAATCCGCAGCCGGAGCAGGTCACAACTTTATCCTACTGACAAAAATCGCCTTGATGTAATAGGGGGTGGCTATAAAATAGCAGAAAAGCCTTTATCGATGTCGCTGCTGCGGATGTTCGTAGGACAACAAAAGAGAGGGAAGGAGTGGCCTATTCTACCGAGGGAAGTGAAACCGTTAACTTTGCATCTTATCTTATCAGTGACGTCATTTAGTCGGAGGTGACATTCAAATATTCTGACACAATCAAAATTTTCAACACTTTGTTGTTACCTGCAGATCAGAGAACGTCCAAATATGACCTGCTCTCTATCAACATCAACCCAGCAGACATTATGTCAAGGAAGTTTGAGCTGAGCGTCGGTTCCCGTCCCTTTGCGGGTAAGCTTCTTGTCATCTATATTATTTGATAAACAAACTTTCATGTTGCCTTTTCCAAAGTCTAGATATGTCTGCAATAAGAGCGTATTGCTCCATTGATTGGTATTGTATAAAATTTTAAACATAGCTTCTCTTCATTTACACTGTGTGAGGACGGTGTGAATGTGTGGGATGTGTTTGTGCTTTATTTCAGATGCGTTGCAGAGGAAAATTGAGTTGTATTTTGTTGAAGAACTGGTTATATGAGAACAAAAGAAACTTGCTTCATTTCGTTATGTTATATTAAGAGTAGTAACTTGTCACATTTCATTCAGTGGCACATTCTAAAAACAAAAGAGTGAAATTCACCCCAAATTAAGGGACCACTCCTAAGAAAGAGTGATTTCACCCGGAGTGGGTGAAAATTCACTCCAAACAGAGCGACACTTCAGACACATGGAATGAAATATCGCTCTATTTGGAGTGAATTTTCCCTCCACTCCGGATGAAATTCACTCTTCCTAAGGAGTGGTCCCTTAATTCACTCTTCTTGGAGTGAATTTCACTCTTATTTTTAGAGTGCAGAGCCATGTAGGCGTATGATCTGGAATACGTTTGGGGTAGCGGCGATGACCCATTTTCGCCCGCACTTTCTAGGATTGGTACCGTATATGCTACCCGTAACAAGTCAAACATGATCAGAAGATGTTTATGTTGCCGCCCGTGTTAACTCTTGAGTTGTTCAGTCGAGTTATGTCATACTCTTTCCACTCATCCTGCTTGTTTCATTGCATCATTTCTGAAGTGCTTTGAATGAAACTTTGAGTATAAATGAAATCTTGTAGGAGCTCCAAGGGGTATAGGCAAAGGTCCATTCCTCACGAGCGGGGATGTCGTTCAAAAATATTTTGGGGTGTGATAAGTGGTGACTGGGTGAAGAGGCGTGCTAAAATGACGATCTAGGGCAATTTTCGACGGTTTATTTCAGTGATTTTTGGGATCCGTGGTAAAAATAAAAAAAAAAGCCATATACTAGAGAGTATGAAAAGTAGCCAGCAACAATTGAGCATGGGAGCGCAGTCCAAGATATAGTCGTCGTCTCTTGAGAGGGCTGTAAAGAGAAAGGGTACTCCTTTGGGAAATTTTCAGTATTTGAAGGTCCCTAGATGCTATTTGGTGCAAACATCACATGCATGTTTTAAAGTAAATTTAACCACAACAAATGCTATTTTAGGTCTGCCTTCTGGGTATGCATGGCTTAAGTTTAAATGAATATGCAGTTGTCCAACTTAAAGAGTGGAAGGCTGAAGGTAATTTCAGCCATCCCCCCGAAATTAATATCTCAAGGTAGTCCCCAGCCCCCATCACCCATGATCAATTAGTAGAATGAAAAGGTTAACACTAAAAAACAAGGCCGAAAGACACAAAATTTGAAACTGTCAAAAACGAAGTAGCGAACTGTTCACAGAGAAGATTCTCATATTAATGCTAGGTACAAAATGAACTGATTCAATGATTTTTCAGGTTATATTACAAACATGATAGTAATTGTGATAGCATTTGAACTTATTAGGCCTATTAGTTTTGTTATTTTTTCCAAAACTGCACGTCAGATCAGGAAGAAAATTCATCCTGTTGTAACTTTAAGCAAAGTATTTTTTTTTTTTGCCTCACTCATGATAAAGTCTACGCGGAGCATAGTCTTTCAGATAAAATCTACTAATGAAGCTCTTTCTTAGGGTGACAAATATTTTGCAGTATTCAACAGTGTTGTAACGGGTCACCTTTAGGTCGAGTCGAAAGTCAAGCCAAGTCATTCGTCACATTGCTCGAGTCAAGTCAAGTCAAGTCAAGCACATTTTCAAGTTAAGTCAAGACAAAAGCCAAGTCAGACATTTTGGTCGAGTCAACTCCAGTCAGTTGCTGGTGTCTACAAGTCAATGCAAGTCACACTATCACATAATCATAGCAAATTGAAAACTGGTATACTCTTCTTTGGTGAGACCTGGAAACAACTATCTCGTTTCTGCATCTTCTGAAGTGTACCTGTAACTTATTGCAATCTCTTTCTATGGTATGCCACTGGCATAGGCGGGATTACGAGGGACGAAGTGGCATTCGTCCCTTACACTTTTTTCCAGAGCTTAAAAATAATGAAAATAATAAAAAAAAAATTAGCCTAAGGAAGCGTGACCAAAAAAGTTAAAAGAGACTTTTAATAGCCTTTTAAGATGAAATTTTGCAATGTTTAAATGAAGGAAAACATTTATATCAAATATTATAAATATGCTATGAAGATTTTTTCTCGACGCTGACCCTCAGAGAGAACTAACTAATACAGTTGAAATTTTGTCTGGCACCGCAAAATTTCCTGCAAAGCATGAACGTCTCCCACGCCCTATTTGACTTGAAGGTCTGAAATAAGGGTCACCGAAAGTACTAATGTACGCCATTAAATGTACCATGGCCCTTGCAAACAAACCTAAACCTACCCATGTATAGGGAGTAGCACTTTTCGGTAAGCTTTTTCTGCGTGCTACACGTAACCTTAATATTAATTAATTTCTCATTAGTACTGCTGTGCGTCGGAAAACTGGTGAAATTGAATCGTTATTACTTCCTGTAGGACAATTCGAGTAAAGAACTATTTCCGGAAGCCTTGCTCCCCCACCCGCTGTTCTGTTTTCTCACCAACTGCCACCATCCTTATCAAATGGACTGGCACTTACCATCTTAAATTTGCAATTAAAAAAATCATTGGCATTTCAAATTACACCTAGTAAAAGCTGGATTTTCTATAAAAATGGTCCAGAATGAACGCAAAAGCAGTCACATTTAAGAAAATTTACTCGGGGACCCTTCTCTTGAAAGAAAGAACCATAGAGCAGGACATAGGTTCAGATATCTTGCAATGGAAAGAACAAGCACCCGGGGAAAGTAGGTGATTTTTTCTGTAAGGAACAATACTCCGTTTAAAAATAAAGAAAAACAAAAAGCCACAAATAAATGTCTCAAACAACGAGGTTAATTGGCGCACTTCGCGCGTTCCCGTTTTCAATATTGTTCTGGGATTCGGAATTACTGTTTGGATGCGGGTTGGGTCACTCTACTTTTACTGTTCCTCACTTTGCAAATCTGACCTACTCGGAGCCAAAAATGGTATTGTAGCATAACAAAACTACTGTACAGAAGCCTAGATCGCGTCGTTTAAAGCAAGAAGCTTAAATAACTGCTCAAATGCTAAAATCTTCAACAAAATAATGAGACAAAACAAGCTAAACAAGCAAGAGTGCGTTCACCATTCCACTGTCTGCATCCCCATTCCCCTGTTCAGTATTGCAGCAGCCCACTGGCAACGTGTTCTGAGACTTCAATATTGATACGGGTGTGGGGCTTATCCCATGTACTTTTGAAGAGGATTGTAGGTCCAACAGCTTAGCACTCTGAATCCGTAGTGTGACTGCACAGCTGACAAAACTTGGAAAAGACGATTTTGCAAAAGTTGATTTCATTTTTGTTCTTTGCGTAGAGAAAATGTCACTGAGTGAGGTTTTGAGGAATCACGCGGACAGCTTGGCACCATCTGAGGAATTAAAACAATTAGTTGGAGAGGTGACCGCTGAGCTACATGACATTCTCCACAAATGGGCACGTAGAGAGAATTATACGATCTCGCGCATTTTACCTCACGGAAGTTATGCCAAGAAAACCTCTGTTTGGTATACCATGGATTTAGATATAATCGTTGTATTAAACAGAGGTATCCCACAACTAAATGATTGCAAGGAATCACTCCACGACGTCATTATTAGAGACATTGATGAAAACTGTGAGAACAGACCACATGCATTAAAATTTCAAATGAAGGGTTTAAAAGTTGACTTGATGATTGCGGCAAACTATGTTTGGGGGGATTGCGAGAATGTTGAAGAAACTCAAGTAAAAAATCTTCTTCATGAACTCAAACAAAGAGATGACATGACTTTGAGTGAAAAGAAAGAATATAGCACAGCAAGTCTCTCAGAAGGAGCAATTGTATTCGAAAAACGCACTTCTGACTTTTCACACGCTTTATCTCGTCTAGCTAAGCGATGGAGCATGTCAATAGGTATACCTGGCTTTAAAAGAGGACGTTCATCTATAATGGAATATCTCGGAGCATGGGCTGCAGCTGAAGAAGAGAAACCACCAATAAAAGCCGATTTTTTGGCTGGATTTCGGCGTTTCCTCAAACTGGTTGAATGCCCGGATAATCTGAGAATCTTTTGGCCACTCTTTTATGGAGAGAAAGACATCCCACAAAAGATTTGGTCTTATCCACCTGTTCTGCTTGACCCGACCAGCCCCTGTGACAACTTACTTGAAGGGGTAAGGGGAGCTTACCTCAAACAAATGAGTCCATACGCAAAGGAAACATTGCGCCGGCTAGACGAAGCAGAAAGAAGAGGGCGAATACACCTAGGAAAGATTTTCGAACCAAATCCAAGGATAGAAATAATCTATCGAAGTAATACTGTGAAATCACCCCGAAGATATCTTATATCGAGCCAGAAAAGCTTACTTCTTGTTCCAAAACTTGAAACTCGGGCAGGTGCAAAGGGAGTAAATCATAATATTTTGGAATCTTATTTCTTCTCTCTAACGGATGCTGTAGCTGCTGCGGTGAGACTAGAAGAACCCATGGGAAACGTTTCCCCTGGTAACGAAGAAAATATTACAAGGAGGGTCAAGTCGGAGCTTCAGCAGTTTATTTCTCCTGGTCAATGGCATGATTCCTCCGAAGATCACCGAAATAAAGCTACAACATTCACCATTCCTGTGGGGAAAGGAAGCAACCAAGTCATTATAATAAGCTGCGACTGGGAGTAGCACCGTTATAATTCGATGAACTACACAAAAGAAACACTCTTTGCAACTTTGACTAAATCAAATTAACGGTAAACAAAAAAATTAAAGTATTTAGATACGGTATGTTTTTGGTGTAATTTTAAATCAAAGAGAAGCATATGTGTGTATTTTGTTTTTCGTTTCTCTCGGTTTTTGACTTTCTTTGAAAAGTAACGGTTTCAGGAAACAGTGCATATGTATTGTAAATATGTAATAATGACTTGTAATGGTATCCCCGCCCGACCGGTCTTTAGAATGGTTCACATTACGGCCATCAATACGTAATGTGTCCGCAAATATCATTTCTGTGTTCATTTTATACGTTGTTGTTATATGAACTCATTGTATTCTAATAAAGGCCAATAACTAAGCGATTACACTTGCACTTCTTTCAATAGAAAAGTAAGTATACGCTGCTGAAGCTCTGCTAAGCTAACCTTTATAACGTAGCTAATGTGGATGCTATGCTATTACTCATTTCTCATCGTGTTCGTGGACATCGTGTAAAAATTTGACACAATCAAGCAGGTTTAGCCACTTGTTTTCTTTAGTGTCTTTCTGGATGAGGGATTGAGGACAACAGACAGGAATGAAACGTTCTTTCCTTATCACTCACACGGTGTTTGAATTCACTCTATTTTTAAGAATCACACAAATGATCCTAGGAGTTTACTCTTTCAATACGCATCTTTTCTCGGTATAATGCAGATGGGTCGATTTATTCAAATATTTCCTTGTATAGCTGAACAATATTGGGTAATTATTGTACTGAACACTGTCAATGGGTCTCTCGTGCCTTTCCCCTCTCTCTCTATTTATCACTTCTGCAATTGTTCTCACCAAAATCGAGGTCATATATGATTTGATATTTCGAAAAACTATATGACTTTGGGGCATGTGCCCTCCCAGTGCCACCTTTGGGAATTTTAAACACGTCATTTCATCAGGGCTGTTTCAAGAAGGGGTAAGACTTTGCTTCTAAGCGGGATGTTGGAGATCTAGAGGGGCAAGCCCTACGAGTTTAACGCAGCAGCGAGAAGCTAATGAGGGGGAATCACTTCATCTTCTCATTATGGTTTTTTCGTAACTTTGAAAATGTCTTGTGTTCAGTGATGCTATACTGAATTTATAGTTTACATACGGAAACGTTAAGGTGCCGTCAAATTACAAACTTAGTCCCTGTATTATCTTAACATTTTGCAACAAAATGATGAA